>VYZX01006396.1:131744-226238 GCA_013401335.1 Brachypteracias leptosomus
TTTCCTCAATTACTAAGCATGAAAATTTGTCCAAGAGTGTAGCTTTCATAGAGAAGGGTTTGGCATAGAGAGGGGTTCAACAGATTTTACTAGTTCAAGTCATAAGTTGTGTGTAGCAGCCCCAGTGGTCTCATGCACGTTATTGATCTCCCAATCTGAGATCATGGGTTCAGATCCCACATGGGTAAGACTTTTTTCTCCCTATTATGTATTGCAAGAAAAGGGACTGCTTACCCTGCAAAGAGCAAATGCATACATTAAACATAAACAAACATTAAAAACATCATTTGTTGACAACTACAGTGGTGAGTATGACAAGCTGTGGATTTAAATTAGGTCAACAAAGACTGAACACATCTTTTCAGGTTGAAATAGTCTTTCTAAGGAAAAGGAGAGTGATGCACTTAGTCTAGTTGTTTTGGCAGGCTGGTATGTTCTGTCACCAAATGGCTTTAAGGACATAACATGCAAACCTGTAGGGGATGACCTACTTTTAACAGATACTGGACAACTAGATAAGGACTAGTGGGCTTCTTGCCCACTGTGGTTCAACAGCCAAAGACTTTTCCACTTTATTTTGAAAATTGTATATGTACATTAAAGGATTAATTTTTGATTGCTGTACGAGCTTGGTAATAAGTCACAGTGAGACAATCTTTAACACCTGCCCTCGATAGAATATTACTTGGTACAGGTGCGCATTTTTTCTGATCCAGCCGGATACAACAGTTCTCTCAGTGTGAATATCCATAGGACAACAGGGCAAGATTAGCAGAATGAGGTGTTCATTTTTATTAGGCTATATGGTACAGCTGGAAAAATTAACCGTGTTTGCATGCACAAGCCCTCCCTTAAGCCTGAAACAGAAGCAGCAGACTTTGAAACTAGACATAAATGGGCACCACTTGCTTTACTGAATATATCATAGGTTATTTCTGAAAGAAAAGGTAGCAGACACCTGTAGAGAAAAGATGTATAGAGGAGGAGCTTGAGGGACAGGGATGGTAAGGTGGATAACTCCTGGGAGCCAGGTGGAGAGTCCATGGTTATTGGTATCTGTTAGAGCTGTCGGTTTTAGCTATCAGGTGCATCTTATTGGATGTTTTTGTAGATTTCCTTTGCAGTTCATGGGAAGTTTGAATGCTGATCTTGAAGTTCCCAGAGCTGGGCTTGCAGGGGACTGGAAAGAGTTTCTCAGCATTGAAGTACTTTCTTCTTTCATATCCAGGAATGAGTGTCTGTCCCCCAAGTTAGGATGCAGAGAATCCTTGCTAAGATACTGGCGAAAAACCCCAGTCAAGTATGTCCACTAGTAATAATCAGTGGAGCAGCTGCATGTCCCAAGTCACAGCTTGTCAGCTGAGGCACAGCAAACATCCATGGCTATGCTATTAACCTCCAGTGAAGGGGAGGTAAAACATGTCAGCTTAAGCCTCAGTAAGAGTACTAAACCAGCTCACACTCCATAGGAAAGGCTGGATACAAGTTTTCAGGCTTGCCTTAATTAAAATTCCCTTCTTTCGACCTCAGAAAAAGGAAGAGCCTTGATAGAATCAGATTTTCACATCCAAAGGAGTAGGTGAGGCTCTGCCCATGGAGACCATGAAGTTGGAGAAGCCAGAGATGTGGGGTGAGCAGGGTGAAGACTATGGGCACATAATAACTTAGTCTTTTGGGACATTTTGTTGTCCAGAACACTCTTCATTACTTTTTCAAACTTAAATATCACAGATATTGGGAAGGACAATTTAATTCCTCACAATGTGAGTATCCAATAAAAGTGGTCTAGCTCTGAGATTATTGTTCATTCTGTTTTTTTCACTAATGCCTTGTCTTTGCTTTCCATTGCAGTCTTGCTAACCTCAGTCACCTGTATTATCCTGCTTAATTTTCAGATTTCTGAGACAGGCACCCAAGAATTGAGATTTGACAGCTCTTCTGTATGGACTTCATTTAGTGTATTTTATCCAAATAAGTGTTTCCTGTCTGCAGTCCAGGAGCCCTGTGGGCCACCAACTGCCATGAACAAACTGGCCTCCCGCTTTGAAAAAATGGCTCCAAAAAGCTTGTGGATGGGCAGGAAACACATTTTTCAATATTTTTCTAAATTCCTAAATTTTACAAGATGTTGATTAGTTTGGTGCTTTTTACAAGATAAATTAATCAATAACCTTCCCACGTGCCATTCCACAGCTACGCCTTCTACTCAGGCCTCTGGGAGCCCTTAGCTGCTGGACTCATTCGTTTGCAAGTATAACTGATGTCAATTTGTTGTTTCAGTGAGCAGGGCAACCTGCCAGCTCCTTCTGTGACAAACTGATTTTAACACTATTAGATTCTCATTTCTGCTGCAGTGTATTAAGTACTTTGTTGCTGAAATACGTGCAATGGCACTAATGATGGATTTACTGTTCCCCTGAGGTGTGCAGGTGGGGAGAAATACCTAGGCCTTGGCTGGCTGGAGAAACTTACCATCACACATTTAGCTGGGTACAGAAGCATTTTATCCAGGAATGATCCATTTCAGATTTGGGTGCAAGAATGACCAAAGCACCAATTTTAGTTTCTACAGGCAATGAAGAGGGGTAAAACTAAAGGTCAAAGGAGGCAAGGTGTGGCAGCTCAGGACAACAGTATCTTGAACCATTTATCATTTCCTGGACTTAAACATTGTTAGCTCCTCAGCCAAATAAGGATGCACAATAGCACGTGGTCTGCACATTTCCTCAGATCTCCTCCCTGTGCATCAGGATACATCAGTACTTGTCTCATTATAATGATGGATCAGAAGTCCATGGCTATGGCAAACTCTAAGTGGGAGAGTTGTTTTCAGGAGCATCCCACAGTCATGAGCATCAAAGATGGCAGACAAGAGAAACATCACTTAACCCATCCCCTACTGCCCCCTTTATATTAAATATTTCAAGGAAATATTTATTTGTTTTTCCTTTTGCTGGTGGCAAATTGACATGTGGTTTAGGAGTAAACCCATAGTCCTCTGATATTCACAGAATTTTAATTTTTAAAAACCAGGTGCTCAGGCCTCTCACTGGACCCTCCATCGTTGTCAGTTAAGTGGTTTGGCATCTACCATAACAAAACTTGGTTCAACATGACTAAGTGATGAAGACACCAATCATCTGCAAGTAGGTAGTGGACCAAAGGGCACTTCTTTCAGAAAAGAATTTTACCATGTGCTTAATTCCCAGTAAAGTGAAGCTAAGCACATGCTTAAAGGCTTTTCTGAATAAGGACAGACGTATGACCACGCTTAAGAGATTTCCTGAATCTTTCCATAAGGTGTTTTTTTACTGGGTTCAATAAGTTTTGACTGGAAACCAGAAACTCTTTTCCTAAGTTTTTGTGGGTTGTATATTTGTTCAAACTTTGCCAACATAGGGGGTAAAATGACACTTAAACATAAGGAAAATTAATGAAACAAGATACCAATTGAAAACAGAGACTCCACCATGGAGAAAATGGTCATTCAATTTTTCCTTCATATGTTATTAAATTCAAGAAAGCAATAAAGCAATAAACCCACTCAATTTCATTAGGTGGTTGAAATAAGTGTATATCATCAACAGAGATATTAGGTTGCATAAGTGTCATCACCAAGCTCTTTTAATGGCCTTCCACTACTAAAGGGCTGAGTGTTTTGTTCTGGGTGCGCAGTCCCAGCTCCATTTAATTTCAGTGGACACATGCTCTCCATCTGTGTGTCTGGGATACTTCCTACCAATTGCTTCAAAAAGCAACATTACCCACATGCGTTCTGAGCTGTCAGAAACAGCCCTAAAATTTATTGATTTGACCTGATCAAGCTAAATGGGTTCAGCTTCAACGAAAGAAGTTTTAATAAAAAACTGGGTACAGTGCAAGAGAAAATGCTCATGGAAGTCTCCTGAAGTAAGGTGCAGAAATGAAATGCTTTTGGCAATGTGTTTGCACAGTTGCAAGCAAAGAGGACGGCACAGCTCAATGGACTGAGGTCTGGGAGCTGAGCTGCTGTGAGTGACCATAAGAGTGATCTTAGCCCACTCCAGCTAACTGTGTAAGTGTTTCTGGACATCAAGATGTGGCTGGATGCAGGGTAACTATGCTCTATGCTTGTGTATGTACCACTTGGAAGAGAACTAACTTACTGCTTTCTGCAGTAAAAACACACATGGCAAGAGATTCACCCTGATGAGGAAGTTTGCACTGGGTGTAAGTGCTCTGCATAGCGGTACTTTGTACTGTCTCCGTTTAAGGCTCAGGGCGATCCCCATGGAGCAGAATTAGTTTCACCCCTCTTCCCCCACCTCTTCCCTCCCAGGGGAGGAAGGAAAGCCTCACACAAAGTTGGAAATCAAGATTACAACTTTTAACAGGGAACAACAATAGAGATATTAAAGGAGGGGGAATATATAGAGGTATTAAGAGAAGATATATATGCAAATATATACAACACCGATCCTTGGATGTTGCTGGATTCCTCCCGAGCCACGTGGACTTGTAGCCAGAGGCGCAGTCCCAGCAGCAATCCCAGCGAGGGGGGGGCGAGCAGAACTTTCTGTGTCCTTTTATAGAGTGTGGCAGGAAGGGGAGTGGAGTAGCCGCTCCACCTGTCCCTCCCCTTCCCAAACCTTAAACCACAACATGTACATGGAGTGAAGTCTCACTTTAACTCAGTTCTTACAGCATCTCTGTAGGAAAAGATAGTGTTGTGACAGAGGACTGAATGTAGTGTGGATTTTCTGTAACCATAAGGATTATATTTTTGAATGCACATTACATATTTTGTTGATGTATTTTCTGTTATAGACCTTTGCAATACAATGTCTCTGTGGACACACCATGGCAATATCCATGTCTAATTAACTAACATTTTTCTTGGGAGCACTATACTCACAGCTTTCTTCCTGCCAGGTATGGAGCCTTGGGCATCTATCTGGGGCATCTGTCTGTACATTTCTAGGTGTAATTTTGGGAGTGGTGTTTTACTGTCTTTGAAACTCAGACCTGAACTAATCTTTTATAAAGATTTGGGTATAAAAAACACAAAAAAACTGGGAGAGAAAAGAGAAAAATGTTAAGTGTTTGTGAAAATAAATTTTACTTCTGTATTTCAAAGAGCTTGCAGACCTGACCTAAACTTAGTGCCTTCTCTGACTTGACTTTGGCGAAGTTACTCTGGGATGATGTCAAAGTCACTCAGCCTCATCTGGGAAATGGATATTCATGTTCTCTGTTAATAGCAAAAAGATTCAGTCTTAGGAAAAGGTTAAAGAAGACAAAATGGTCTAGAAAACACTGACAGACAACTGAGATAAACAGTGTAAGAGTGAGTGGTCTTAAATTTATAAGGTATATTTGGAAATCTTCCTTGGCAAAGGTCCTTCTAAGGAGCCAGAACTTGATTAGCAGTGACCACAGGCCCGAGGAAAACTTACTGGAAAAGTGTTATCTTCCCATCCTTGGAGACAAGGAATGGGTCAGGGAGACCAACTGTCTCCAGAAAAATCATCAAAAAGCCTGCCAGAAGACAGAGAGAAATCAAGGATGGCAGCATGCTGTGCCAGGGGGAGCCGCTGGATGAGGAGGGATGTCAGAAAGGAGCATCCCTTGCCCTAGACTCCCTCTGCTCTGCAACAACTGCCTGCTGAGGGTTATTGTGAATCAAAGCAGAACTCATAATTGCTGCACTTGTGTTGATTGTGAGAAGAAATCCCTCATATTTTGCACCATGGAAAGTGTGAGTGTGTGGATACTGAACCACAAAAAATTGAGCAAAAGCTCTAAGCTACCTCGGTGCCACCTGAGCCCTGCTCCTGCATGCTCTTAGCAGCACTGAGCACCCTCAAGTGCTGCTGCGTGCTCTGACTTGCCCTCTGCAAGTCAGTCTGGTCGGGTTTGGCAAGAGCTGGGGAAATACCTGCAGATAAATAAAGTTTTGCTTGTTCTGAAACTTGTAGTTGATGACTTTATGAGGAAAGTCCCAAATTGCTTTATATATCTTATTGAAAGTGAGTGATTAGAAGTATGGTTACCCCACATAGACTCTCTGTAATTAAAGCAGAGATAGAGAGAGACATCTTCCAATATTACATCCATCCTCTTCACTCCATTGTTGTTATCAACCACAGAAAAAGCCCGAGATTATCACTATATTAATACAGACACCTCTACATTGAACAAAACCAGTTCAGCAATATGAAAAAAGCCTTTATCAACTTTTGAGATATGCTGTTGAGTCTACAGAGAGCTGCTTTCAGGAAGTCATATGTGGTACAGAATGATGAGGTTGTCAAACTTAATAATTTACTGGCAGACATATTTACCTTCTAAGGGCTACACTTATTTTTATTAATTAGTTTTCCTTTTTGACCAACAAAGAAAAGATTCTCTTTTATGTAAACACCAGTAAAAACTTCTGCACATAAATAGTCAACAAAACCAGAATTGAAAGGCAGCGGTTGGGAGGTGCCATATTGTAGTTATATTAGAGATGATCTGAGCTTGAATTATTGTTATTTTTTGCTATATGAATAGCCCATGAATATGATACTTATATTTACTCAGTGATCTCATGAAAGAATTATTGTTCCTTCATTCTGGCAGCATTGCCAGTGTACTCAGCCCTGTACAAAGATGAAGTAACATACAGCTCTGTTTGCTGAAAGTAACATGGATTTTGAACACGACCTACATTTTAAACTTCAGAATTTGCTTTCACAACATCTGCTGTCAGCAAACTTTCATGCTAGTGTGGTTCAGCTGTTGAATATTCACAGAAAGTGACTGTGGTCAAGTCCAAATTAATTTTTTAACCTAAACACATGTAAAAGACTGTTTTTCCACCCTCCCCTGCCCTACATATTCATGCACCACGCGTTTAAGCAACACACTTCCTCATCCACCTAATTTCAAGTGAATTTCAGGTATGTGCTCATGTTCAACAACTACTTATATATGTTCTTGAATGAGGGAGCAGAGCCCTGGGTCCAGAGATGGGGAAGATGCAGTCTGGGTGGAATTCCCTAAGTTTTGTTGCCTACAAATTCAGTAGGCAGTCAGAGCTGGGCTCTCTTCATTGACAATGGAAAGAAATGAGGTCCCCAAAGACAGGTACCTCACCTTCTGCCTCTTGCCATGTCTACAAAGGGAGCTGAAGGAACCAGCTGGGACTTGATACCTGATTTTTAAGGAAACTTGTGTTAGAGAGATAAGCCCTAATCTATGCTTGGTTAGCTAAGCGCAGAATAGACTGTAAGCAGTATTCCAACTCCAGCCTACCTTGGGTTCAGTTACTTAATGAGAAAATACCAAAGTTGTAATGCTTGTGTCTTATAGTATCAATCCTGAAAGCTGGAAGAGAATACCATACACTGCAACTTCCAGAGAGGGTTTATTTTAAAAAACCTTTGCTTATTCATGAAGCTTTTCATAGAAATGTACCGTTTTATTTACCTGAGTTAAGTTCTGGATTCTGCCCAGGTTTTTCTCTTCAGCTTTGCTAACAGTAGGTTTCTGTCCGTTCCTACAATCCATCTGTGTTCTGCTCAGAGAAACGCCTTCACGGAGCAAGCCCTGTGTTTGTGGAAGATCTTGTCTTTGGAATAAGAGTCCATGATTTCTCATGGTGAGGTTCAGTGATTAAGATGGCATCTACCTCAAATCCACCTGTGGAAACAAACAACGCTGCAGCTGTGGATTCTCAATTGAAATGAAACACCACACTCTCCAAATACAGGGCAGGAGACTGGATATTCACAATAACACTGGGGGAAGCTAATTTCTTCTGCACTGGGAGTTCAAAACGCTTTCCGAGTACTCATTTACTAAGCACACCCATGAGACATACACGTGGAGAAATATCATGAGCCTCCTGTTACCCAGGTGAGGTGCAGGAAAATCAGAGTATTAAAGTTATTTAGATGCTTAGGCTGAGATCCCTTCCATATCCCTAGATGCCTAAAGTTAGATACTTGATTTTGATCTAGCATATTTTACATCCCTTTTTTAGGATTAAATTAATTACCATATGAAGTCCCCCGTTTCTCCCCAATTAAGCATCATTTACTCAGGCTTAGGCCTTTATTTTTCACATGCCCTAAATATTTTCCCAATGGGGATACCATCTTTTATGGTGCTTACTACTTGTTACAGTCTGGGAACATTAAGTCAGCCTCACACCAAGTCCCAAAAATTAAGAGTCATGGTTGCTTATTTCTGCAGCAGTGTCTCTCTAGTCTTGTCCATTATACGTGTGATTTCACTGTGACCACAGTGCTCACTGCAATGGTATTTGTGGCCTCAGTAGACTTCTACTCTCGAGAGACTGTAGGCTCTGGGGGCTTTTATGGTTCCTTTTTCCCTTTGTCTATAAAACAGGGAGAGAGACGGACAGGAATAATGTGTGGGATTGCAACATGGATTGTTACAGTGGTCCTTGTTTTCTGGTTTTCCTTTCCAAGGTTACTCTGGCTGCCCATGGTTTTCTGTCACCATGTGACAGCATAGTAGTAAAGATCAGACAGTGATCCTTGTCATGAAAATCAATTTGTATTTCTGCCTTTTATCTAATGTGTGATATATGAAAGAGTATGTACACTATGTGGAGAAGATCTACTTTCATCTAGTTGGGCTTACTGAAGGTTTTAATTGTGTATTTTGCTTTTACCACATTGGACACCATAAGCACACACAAATGACAAATAAAAGACAACTTCTTCCATACATCAATGGCCTGATGAAATACTCAAGCTAAGATAAAGAGTCTATTTGGTGAAATATAACGCTGTGTTAGTATACTTTCCCGGTTTCACTGAAATAGAATCATTAGCCAGCCATGGTCTGCAGGCAATTAGCAGTTTGGAGCCAATCAGGGAATCTGGCCTGAGTTGGCTGCAGATGTATCCCAGACCATAAAGGTCACATTTGTCATAAAGGGGGAAGTCTACTGAGGACAGGGGGCTCCTGCCTGAGGTCTTCTCTTTGGGTTCCTCCTCTTCCTTCTCATGAAGACTGCTTTGCTGTTTATTGTGACCACCATACACCTGCTGGGCTGAGTATAACTTTGTTTACTTTATACTGGCTTTGGTATTAGTTTTGTTGTTCCATTGAATTTCTTTTCATCTCTATCTGTGGATTTCCCCTCCTTCTCCCAATCCCCCTTCTTGGCTGGCAGGAGGCCATCAAGTGATAGAACAACTGCTATAGTTTAGCCCCAGATACAGGCTAAAGGTAGACCTACATGACCATTTTCACATTAGGATTTTACATCATGTCCCCTATGGTCTGAGCTGGCTGATGCAGTATGAAATCAGTAAATATATATATTTTGACTTGGTTTAGCTGGTAAAGTCCAACACTTAATGGGAGGCATAGCAAAACCCCAGCACTGTCTTTTATAAACTACTGTCAATAAATGTGGTTTCACTAACCAGGTTTGATAGCAAGCGAGGGAAGATCAGTTTAGTCTGGGAATGTTCTTCCCATCTGATGAAGCTGAGAGTCAAGGATCTAGAGGATGCCCTGTTTGGCAGAAAATGACTTTATTTTCTTTGGCTGACAATTAAAAAATATAAACTCTTTACTCCTCAGAGGAAGGGCAGAATGCAGGGCTGTAAGCAAGCACCAGGATTAGCCCTATTCAAAATTGGGGCCTTATGTGTGAACTGATGGAAAGTAAATAACTCACTAGTTCATGCATCTGAGCAAAATGATACAGGGATAGAACTAATCAGTAAAAGGTATTGACTGTGGAAAACAGTTAAGTAGCACACTGAGTGTGAATACTTTGTTAGTCTGCTCTGAGATGTCACATGCTTCAGGGTTGAGCTGAAACACACTGAGACCCAAAGATGTCCACAATGTTGGAACAGCTGCATCTTAACTCTTATTCTTAGGTTTACTTGAATAAATATCACCAGGGCTGAGACCTATCATAAAGGGCTTTAGAAAGCTGACAAAGTAACAAAGACACCTCACAAAATAGGTCTCAGGCTGAATGCCGAGCTAATATTCTCTAATCCCAAAGGACTTTTCAAACAAACATATCCCCACAGAGGTCTATTTACTCAACAACTGGCATCTAAAATAGGTATATTACCAAGATCCAGCATTCTGTGCCTCTGTTTATATTCTGAAAATCAATATCACAAGAGGAGGAAAGGGTCCTTGCCTGTTATTATCCTCATGACTTTACAATTCCTTCTTCCCCCATTCCCTCCTGAGATGTCTGTGAATAGCTGGGAGCGAATAATGTCTTAATTGCCCATGAAAAGTATACTTAGCTACTAATATAAATATATACTCAGAATAAGGACTTCAGGCTACAGAATGTCTTATTATTTAGGAACTGTAATTATTAACTCAGTGGGTAAATGAACTAAGATTTGCTTGTGTTCTCAAACTGAAGATTGTATCGGATTGTTGATAAGAATAAAACAAATTTTACTTTGGTTTTGGTTTATTTATGTTTATCTTTTCCCTCTCGTTCTCAATGTGCTTGTTAAATGAAAAAGAAAGATGATGAAAGGAAAATAAATATAAATGTCATTTATATCAGCCATATACTGACTCTTTGAAAGAAGGCCAATAATTCCATAGAAAAGCATAAGAGAGAAATATCTACAGCACCAGGCTCTTTTCACACTCCAGCCAATGCTCAAGGATTCATCTCACAGTTTTAAACAGCTGAAACTTTGGGTTTGAATCCGTGCTTGTCTACCTCTTTCTCTTTCAGCATGTCTCCTGGCCAGACAGAATATCTTAATGAGCGAGGGTGTACAAGATGGGGAGGGGTCCCACTGCTGTGCCAGCTGCTCAGCAATGGGGTGATCTATTTGGGGGTATCAGAACATGGCTTTTCTCCAATGTAAGAAATGTATTTACAGGTGGGTTGTTTGGTTTTATTTGTCTTATCCCAGGGATGTGTTTGAGCAACAAAGCTCACTGTAACCATGCTATACACAGTTATCTAGCTCTTTTTGGCAGTAGAGTTCAAAGGAACTCCCAGAGCTGGAAAGCATCGCTATCCTTGTTTTTAGCCATAACGAAACTGAAGCATGGAGATAACAGCACTCAGCTCAACAAACACCATCCCCAGTGCAATACCAGTTATCCTGCATAATCCTGCAGAAACCAACAGCACAGTGTAGAAGGAAAACTCTTTACTAGTTATGAAAGGCTTCTGAAAAGTCCTCACTCAAGTGGTCTGAGTCTATAATGCATAAACTATGAACTCCTTGAAGTAGTCCTATTCCAAATGACAACCCCACAGAGGAGCAGTGCTCTTTTGTGCTAGAGAAAGATCTGGTGTTATGCACATTTTCAGTCTTATCTCATTTAAAGACTAAATGAAGCCATGACAACATTTCCAGTGTGTTGCAGCAATGTCAAGAGTACGAGATATCAAAGTGACTCTACAACTTGACATGTCCAAGCCCCTGTACGTGTGATCTGAATGCAGGGGAAAGGATAAGGAAAGTAATTCAAGGATGTCCTGATGCATTATCTGAAGCAACAGGCTGCCTAATCATTGAGTTCAAAGTCAAAAGACAGCATGGTGACAACAGGCTGGAGCCACCCAGTCCTAGAGCTTCAAGACTTAACTTGGGCCCAAGGTTTCAAAAGTAGCAGACACATGAAGATCTGCAGACCAAGTTTTTTGTCTGCTGACACCCTTCCCCATGGAGTCTGATGGTTCACAAGGCAATGCTGATTGAGCTGTGTACATACTGGAACCTTCATTATGTGCAAAGCTGTGTTGTTCCAGTCTTCTACTTCCAGATGTGGAGGAGCTGTGTCTGTGGGAGCAATGTGAGGTTAACCCTAAGAGCAACCTACTGTGGGGAATTAAAGCCCTATGAGCCATGTCTTTCTTCTCCAGGTGGATATATGATTCCTTGTTGTTCAGAAGCATGCACACATCTTCATAACATCTCCCTCGTAGTACTGGGGACTGTGTGGCTGCTAGTATCCTGGGGGATGAAGAAATTGCAAAAATATTGCCCCTTCATGTTGTTCCAAGATGGTGTTCCAAAATCTAACAGGAGGGTAAGTTCTGTTGTGTCTTGTGGTTTCAAAGAGTCTGCAGTTAGGTTTTGATCTCCACTATATGGATTAGAAAAGTTCCCTGTAAATAAACAGTTCTTTGAAGACAGCATCCTCTCAGTTCAATTTGTATAGCCAACGTATACTGAGGGTGGGCCTGACTTCTCCTCTGGCTGGATTAGACTTCCTCTCAAATTTAAATGTTGATGGGATAATTTCTTGCAGATACAGACTGTCCAGTGCAAGCATTTAGCAAGTAAAATAATACAAAGGACCTGGCACAAGTACAGAGGAGAAAAACCTCCCAGTTAGATCACCCACCTCCACTCTGCCCCAATGCAGCAGTGGATACATTAATATTGATTCTTTTCTTAAAACTTTAACTTGTGAAAAATTAGAAAAAGACAAAATAACAGATGAACATGCTGTCAATATTCAAAACTTTCTTGATATTATAGAATTTACAGAGTGGAAGTCACACAAAGATTTGCCGATAACTTTCCAATGTAAAGATAATTTCAAAAATCACAGACTAAAAGAAGAAAGATTTGGGAAGGAAAAAAACCCACTTGTTTTTAATATTTTCTTCAATGATAAAGAAAGGGAAAGGAATAGCACATGAATAAAAATCAATTATTTAATTTAAAATAGTAGAATGATACAACAAAGTTGTTTAATAGAAAATCACAGGTTGAAATTGTGTTGTGTTATTGTTCAAAAAAATATCCATTTTAAAAATAAGATCTGTTTTCTGAGACAAAGTGCCCACAACATCCTTCATGCAAGTAAAGAATATGAATGTGTTACCAAGTCCTTTGAAGCATTCAGTCACTTGGATGTAGCTATCTTTAATGTTTGCCTGCAACCATGGGAACGACATGTATTTCTCCTTTTGGTACCATAATGATTTTATCAAGACTCTAAAATCATGGAACTCCNATTCAGCTGCTCTTGTGAGTCTTTAGTGTTATCTCTGTAATAGGTCTCATGCTCTTCTGCTTCAAACAAGTGTAAGCTTTGACATCTTTCAAGTAACCCTCAAAATTCAGTGAGTTCCCAGAGGAATGGAGGCACAGGTATCCCATGTCACAGGAGTGGCGATCTCTCCTGGAGATGGATAGCAGCAAGGGCAGGGTGGTAGCAAGAGGTCACATATTTTCTTGAGCTTGCTTGTACAGTTGGAAAGAAATAGAAAATTCCCAGACAAAGTTTTGAAGTGTTTAGGACCCAAGAGAAGAAAAGAGCTATTCTGACAAGCCTCATCTTACAGGTGGATACTGCTTTCGTAAGTGTGGAAAATACCTGAACATTTACAAAGTGACTGAAACACTGGGTAGGCCAAAGCCCATAGAGATGGTAGAGGAGTTTCTAACTGGAGAGTGACCACTGGAAGAGAACTTATCATCTTTGCTGAAGGAAAAGAAGGGGAGGTTTTCATGTTTCCGTTCTGGGTTGTGATCCCTAAAGGGACTTTCCACATTTTGGAGTAAAGTCCAGAACAGCAGGATTTAAGATAAGCCATTGTTAATCTATCTCTGAAGTGACTCTTCTCGATCTATCACTGTATTTAGAACCTCATGAAAAGAAGAGTGGCTTCAGCTAACACAAAGGGGCTGGACAATTTGTTCATGCATGTTAACATCACCAGAGAAAATGTTAGCATTACAGTTAAGGTCCAGATTTCTTAACCGAGCCTGGGCCTCTTTTAATTGCCGTTTTTGTGATACTGACTTCCATCTGGAGATTACTATCAAGAACAGCTTGCCATAGGCTTTAACCACAGTCAGATGATCAGTAATTTTGTCAGTGTGAACAATATAGATGATACATCATGCAATCTATTGCAGTGGATACTGGAAAATTCAGATGGGGCAACAGAAATCCTCAATCTTTGGCCTTTGTGCCACATCGAGCTACTGGCTTTGGTGCACACAACTACTCACAGGCCTGTCCTGAGGCAATAGCTTGTGTGAGTGGCATCTTCCCAGCCTCATTCTGGCAGGTTGCACCATCCTCCTGGGATTTCCTTCCAAGGACAGTACAGATACACCCAAAGATACTGATGTCGATGTAGTGGCAGGCAGCTGAAGCAAAGCTACAAAGCCCGTTTCATCCATCGGGGGTTTCACTGGCAGCTCCTGGTATGCAGTGCTCCTGCTATCACCGTGAGCGGGGAGCGATACCCCCCTGCTGTGCTTCATCCTGCTTTTTCAGGGAGAGCTGAACAGAGGCAACAATGTGGTTTGTCCAAGGCCACCCAGAATGAGCACAAGGCTTGGAATAGGATCCATGTCTCCTTGCTCTCAAGCTCAAGAAGGGGGGTTGGCTTTTTTTTTTTTTTTCCTAAGAACAAGACCTTCCTTCCTGTAGGTTGCCGAGCGCCCTGGCACCAGCCATAGCACAGTTCCAGCTTCAGCTCTGTACAAGAATGAACTGGGCACAATTTCCAAGAGATCCAAAGGCCGTCTGCTGGGACACGGGGAGAGAGGCTTCCAATCCAAACAAAGCAGGGAAAGCATTATGCAAAATTGCTTCTCCATTCCCTTCCTTCCCGCTCTTTCTCTTTGCATCATGTTGACAGAGGATGTTTCTCCTGGCCATGGCCTGGTTGCTGGTACATCCTCCACATGGACTTCTGCAGCCCCTCAGGGTAGAAGTGCTGTTTCACAGAGAGGTGCAGGATTTCATAAACTGGCTTCATTTCACATGGGCATGAAACCCAGCTTTCTCACAAATCTTTCATCAAGGAAACCCCTTCCACCTCATTAAAATAAATAAATTAGAAATAAATAAATAATCATTTATCTTTTTTTCTTGGGCAATTCCAAATGGTTTGCTTCAAGGAAATGGATGGCTTTTTTCTTTTGGATGTTGGGTATTTCTACAGGGTCTGGCTGTGATTGAAGGGGTTGGAAGGCCCTCTGCAATATCCACCTACAGCCACCTGCTTCCATCAGCCACACAGCTGAGTTGCCATAGCCAACTTGGTAACAAAGAATGTGGGACAAGAAATAAGAAATTTAAATCCAAAGTTACATCTAAAAGAAAAGCCAAAGCAAATTTAATTTTTAAATGTCAATATAGCGCATTTTGACACTATCAGAACTTTTTATTTCTTTTTCATATGATTGTGCAAAACTTCATTTGAGTTGACACTCAGCTCTCTGAAAGACCTTCATCAAAGCTTTTCCAAATAGCCCCGGAGAAGATGTTTCATTTCCTAATGAAATTCATTTTCTAATGGATTAAATATGATTCTTTTTGTTTTTAAAATGCAGTTTTGTGAAAGAGGACTAGGGAAAAGGGATGACTCCAAGTACACACAGCCCTGAAATCTGGTTATAGCCTTGCCACTTGTTCTGGAGTATTTAGAGATGTCCCTTGGCACAGCCAATTTTACCCGTGAAAAACAACAGTGTCACCTTTTGCAAGAGCCTTTTTATGGTGCTGGCAGGAAGCATCAAGCTAAGCAAAAATACCATGTGCTGTATGGAAGCTGCACAGCTCACCCCTTAGCTGTGGCCACACTTGCACTTGGCAGAGCATGGCCAGAGGTTTTGATCTGCTTTTCTGCTGCCATTGCTTTTTGAAATGAGAGAACATGAATTACTAGAAATACCAGGGACTTGAGATTCACAGAAGATATTTACTTTATATAAGATCTGCACACCTAGTCTCAAAATTCAGGCCGTCCTCCAGGTTTTGAAATTTGGCATCAGAAGAGCAGACCACCGTAAATCATTTGCCACTTCTGGAAATCTCAGTTAGTTCTGCAGAAAATGAGAAAATCTTCCGCTGGAAGTTAAAAGAACAATCCGTAAGTGGTTTTAGCAGCTACTGTGTGTCCCTGCTGCACTCAGTTATTTAACCTGAGACTAAGTTTCTTCCCAGGCTCCTAGCCCAACATGGCATGTTTTCTCTGCTGGAGATTCAGTTCTTGTACATCATGTAGTAAATATAAAAAAGAAGGTTTACAGCCCAGTGAATAGAGAAATCTCTTTCCAGGTCAATGCAAGAAATTATAGAGCATTGGAAAGCCCTAGTTTTATCTCCTGCCAAAGGAGGGATTAAGCTACAATGATTCCCAGGCCCAGGGTCTTTTTTTTTTCCCTTTGCCTCTGCCTTCTTTGAGTGCAAATTGACAGAGACGAGTTTTCACTCCAAACAGCTGTCTGTTATTTGAATGGAGTCAGTTCCTAATCCCGCACATGACTGCCATCAGAGGCTGCTGTAGTGGAAATGTTTCTAGTATCAAAACAAAGCCTCTGGCACAAAGATCTGTTTGAGAGGGCTCTGCGAGTAACCTCTGCTTTCAAATACTATCTTTTCTCCGAAGGCAGAGCTCTGCTGGCTACCAAACTAGTCATTACCCATTTAATTAAGAAAAGATGCACTCTATTTTGCATAATTATAAAGGAGGAAAATCAATATAAGATGCTCAAATGAAAATCAGTTGTTGGAATCCTTCTATTTATTTTTTCTTTTAATGTGTGTTTTCCCTCCTTCAATTTTCATTTGGAAATCAGAGCTTCAAGTGAAGTGGGCTGAAATAATGAATGGGATTGTTCTGAGAACTGTAATTCCCAAAGATCAGTTGCTGGAAATGCACATACCAACCATTAATACTAAAATGTCTAGAATTTTAGGTAGAATAAACATTCTAGGTATTTCTCTAGTTACTTGCCAATCCATACTTGTTTTTCAAAAACTCAAAAGGTCATGCACTGCCGATCTACACAACATTTAATTCCAAAGATTGTTGTCTTTGCTTGTCTCAAATTAGGGAGAAATATCTCAGCAGGTGCAATAATGCCACTTACTTTGGGATGTCATGTAAGAGCCAAGTTCTCTTTCTGCTCCCATTGGC
Organism: Brachypteracias leptosomus; assembly: GCA_013401335.1. Classification (NCBI taxonomy): domain Eukaryota; kingdom Metazoa; phylum Chordata; class Aves; order Coraciiformes; family Brachypteraciidae; genus Brachypteracias; species Brachypteracias leptosomus. The sequence continues at coordinate 148,654 of VYZX01006396.1, forward strand.
AATTTCCTTCCTGAATTTTGACAAAAGACTTGCTCTTTTTGTCTCATGCCCTGTCTGTAAGACCATGACAGAAACAATTTTGTTGTTAAAAATGTCTGTCCCCTCATTCTGGCAGGAACTTCTTCTCACTATGTGTTTGTAGAACAGTGAGAATGCTGTACCTCGTCTTGGTCACGCTTGTACCAAGAAAGCCTGTCACTGACTTAAAAACACACAGAAGGAGATAGACCTTTCATTAATACTGCAGAAGACCAGCATACCATGTTTCTGAATAGATGCAAAGCCAGCACTGAACAGGCCAAGTTTAAGAATCAAAATCTGTACATTTTTAGTAAGGAGAGGGGAGGAAAATTATGTGTCCACATCACAGAGTAAGGTTCAGGGAACTCAAATGACTTGCTAAGAGCTGCACAAAGACTCCAAATCAGAGGTAGGGATGGGCACAAGCCTGGGATCCAAATACGAGGATATCATTTCTTCTAGAAAGCACAGAGAGAAGATGCAACCTCCACTTAAGAACAACTCCAGTGGGCTGCAGTGCCTTCATCTTCCTCAGAACACCCTTCACATCAAAAGACAACAGTGTAAGTCCAACCTCTTTCACTGGCAGAGTTGTTTTGGTTCAGAGAGGGTCGGGAAGATCTTCTCCATAGCCTCTCACTGCTCTGTTTCAGTTGTGGTCCTTGAAAGCTCAAGATGATGCAGAGTAAATACAAATGTCAGGGAATAGATTCAATGAAGAGATATCCAGATTATTCTTGTGGGAAACAAAGGAGGTTATCTAGTTTTGGGGATGTTGTTTCCCTTTATGAATGTTTGTCTGGATGACAGAATTTTAGAAATGCAAAGGATTGATTCCCACATACTCTGGATCCCTCTGAGCGTGGCCAGACAAGTGAAGTGAGATGCTATACCACCTCCAGGGAGAGGTACTCCTGACAACAGGGTGCTGAGCTCTGGGAATGCTTCGATTCTCATGGACAGCCAAAAGTATGTGATGGGTTCCCCAGGACAGATCACGCAGCTGAGTATCATCTCTGTGACATTGGAGGTTGAAGAGAGGACAAGAAAAAACAAATTTCACCTACTAGCATAGTGCCATACTGAGGAGCTGCAAGAACAGAAGGGTGTGAGGTTGGTACCATCTCCAGGAATGGGAGGGTTTGGGCAATCAAAATCAAAAAGTATCACTGTGAAGGTGGCAATCAAACATGCTGAAGACAGACACTGCAGAGGAAAAAACACCAGTGAGGGGAAAGTGGTACATGAATTGGCAAAACATGCACAGTGGGAAGGGCTGGAGCTTGATGGGCCTTGACAGTGATAACACAGCCCCTATAAAAGCACATTGAGTGTTTTAGATAATGAAAAGCTCATTGCTGAAGCATATCTCTCTAATTAATTACTGCATTTGGCATGATAATTTCTCTCAAACTGACTTAATTATCAGCTCAAGAAATGTTGGAAACTCTGTCAGATTCAGCTCACCCCACTGGCAGCTGTTACTTGGACCCTCTGAGGTGCTCGGCCAGCTCTCTCTGCCTGCTGGGGACAGACAGTAGTTGGTGCCAATCGTGCCACCACAGTGAAAGAGGTGGTCTATCAAAGCAAGACCACAAAGAGACAGCTCAGAGAGGTTGGTCAGCAGAAGACACTTCCAGCAAAGACATGGCTTGCTGCTGTGGAGAACCCTTGATTTAAAAGTGATGTTCCCTTCCTTCCTCAGGAACACACTGACCTCCTATTTGTAACAACATGTCCCTTATGGGGAAATAACAACAACTAGAAACAATTTTCAATCCAAACCAAAAAGCTGCTGTCAGAAGCCATATAACAGCAAATGAGGAGTAATTTGAACAAGCCCTTTGGGAGGCTTCTGCAGGACGTGGCAGCTGGATCAGGACCACAGACATCTCCTGTGAGCTGTGGGTTTTGTTTGCCATGGAGATAGGAGGACAGCAGTGTGAGGACAGATCCGATGATGGGCTCCAGGGTCTGTCCTTGGGCCAAGCCAGCAATTGCACCAGCCTACCAATCTATGGTGTCAGTCCAAGGAGAAAGCCCCTTAGGAGTGGTAGAATGCAGAAGGCAGGTGGATATAGGAAATGATGTCTTCTACACAGCCTATGCTGTGTTTTTTTGCAAAGGTAGAGAGGCAATAAAACCAGAAATGTTGGTTTGCTTGTTTGTTCTTGTAGGGGAAGAGAAATTTCCCTTTTCATTGCTGAAATAACTGATCATCTCAGAGGCAGGACCCATCCTGATTTTTGGTGAACTCTCCAGGTGACTTCAGTTTTGCACCCCTGAGGCCTTATGGGTATTTCATCCTCACCTTCTGCACCTCAGATGCTTACCACTGCTCCTGCCCCAACATTCACAGCTCCACCACGTGGTAGGACCACTGTTCAGCCATGCACCACAGCACCAAGGGTAAAACATCAATTTGTAGTCTTTTCCTGAAAGGATGTTTTTAAGCCTATTTCAAGGACCTGCAGCATCTGCCCACAGGTATCTATCCTGACACATCAGGAGCAATGCCTAATGATAACACGTGGGCAGGAATGAGTGAGATTGCTGGGAAAAAGGGATATCTCAAGACAACCTCTCTACTAGACCCAGCATTTTATAAAACTGTTCTTTTTCTTTAGCTTAGGGGACTCTTCATCTCCCTGTGTAAAGTGCAAATAAAACCCTTCTGCTTTTCAACAGATTTTGTCCAGAGGGAGATATTGATGTCTATCGATGGAGGTTGTTCTATTGCCTCAGGTAGGTGACGCCATCTGAAAAAGGTTGTTTACATCTGCATTTTCTCACAGTTTGGGACAAAGTGACAATAACAGGAGAGAGTCCTTGGGTTAATGGAAACTTCAGACTTTGCTCAATATCACATCTGTAGAAGTAGGACATTACCTCTAACAAATGTTATTTTAACCCATAGGAGGGGGGTTTTTTCTAAGTTACCAACAATGTTCACTATGACAGTTTAGTTTTTAATATTTTTCAGAATTTTGGGGGGACATTTTTTCAGAAACAGCAAAAATATTTGAAGAAGAAATTTAAGTGAAAAATCACTTTTGGACCTTTCTCCAATTCCTCCCACAGACAAGACCTACCTTCATCCACAGTGTTTCCAGATCAGAAACTGAATGGCTTTTTGTATCACTTGGAAGAAGAGAAAATGGCCAAAATCTCTTTGCAGAGTGGGTAGGCAGAGGAAAACTGACCTATAATGTTCAAAATCTGAATTTTACCATCATAAGACAGAGAAGAATCATGTCCTATTCATCCAAGTGGCAGACTGAAAGTTTGGCTTATTTTTAGAATTTTTTTTCCCAAGCAAGTTTACTAGTCTGTAAACCTCTGCAGATCACGTTCAAAATGGCTGTAACTGATACACAGGTCAGTTTGTGGAGTGTCCCCCAGGCTTGATCTAAAATTCCATTACTTTGGGGGGTTTTGCCTTTTCTGGGTCTCGCCAGTAACAGATAACTGGAGACAGAAGGGATAACGTGAAATGTTTTAAACAAATGCTTTTGTTAATGCACATCCCACAAGCTGCGAATGCTCCAGAAGATGTTTGCCAAAGGTTACTTAAACATTTTTTCCAAGAAACAGCCCCTCTTCATCATCATCTAGGCCCCTCACATCCCAACAGAGAGTTAGGGCGGTCTGGGAGACATCATGATCTTGAGGGCACCAAGAGGGAGGAAGGTGAAGGACTGGAGACTTCTGGCTGAGTTCTCAGGTGGCCATGCATGACCATGGAGAGATAGGAGGAGCCCCTTCCTATCTGGGCATGCAGTATATGTGACACACAGAGGCACACGTGTGGGGCTGCTAGCAGGGACATGCAGGAAAGAAGGTTTCTGCAGCGGGATCCTTCAGATAAGGACACCCTGGCTCTGCTTTTCCCCACAACTATCCATCAGCTTCTCAACCATGAGCCTCTCCCTTGCTTTCCCTGCTTTGAAACAAAAGGTCTGTTCAGGGAATGCCAAAGTGCAACTGGATAAAAATGAAAAAAAAGCCATCATCTTTCCCTCTGCTCCTCTTAGGGTGTCTGAAAGGGCATGCTCAGCATGCAAAAAAAACCTGCTGACTTCACACTCTGCTGGAGAAGGAGATTTGAAACCAACAAAAATAATTGTCACTGTGTTTAGCCAGAGTCAATAAAAGCACTAAGGGCCTGGCAGTGTCAAACCCAGGATAAAATAAATTACCAGTTCATGAGCACTCCCTACAATGTATCCTGAAAAGAAGTTTTCTTTCCTTTCGCCTCAGAAAAAAATGATGGTGAGGGAGAAGGAGAGAGCTGAGATGGGGGAGAGCCTGGCAACATATATTTCATGTCTAATGATATTGTTTTAGTGGTGAGCAATAAACTGTGGTGTCTTGAATGATGGCATAGGAAAGAATAAATAAAAGCACTGCTCACACTGATTGCCTGTTGGATCACATAGTAAATCTGAAGTAAAGTGTCTTATTTGCAGGGACAGGCAAAAAAGTTGCAAAAGCAATGGAGCGATACGATCTGTCTTTTCCAAAATGCCTGTGCTCTTTGATGCCCAGCCTGAAACACAGTCAAGGGGCCTGGCTTCAGAAAAGGGAAGAGTTCAGAACAATTACCAAATTGTTAACATGTTTTAGCCCTGAAAAAGGAAGGTGTCTACTGCTACACCTACAGGGGATCAAGCTAGGGGTGATCAGATTCTCCATAATCATGCCTGGTTGTATTCCTTAGCTCTGCCAGTCTCCCTAATAGCATTGTCCACACCCCCCACCCTCCTCCCCCCCCCATCCTTACAAATCTTTCCTCACCTAAAGCCACCAGCTACTTTTGAAAACCAAAGCCAAAACCAGAGTTTAATAGTTTCCAGAGATCATGAGAACATGAGGGAAAGTCACGTCCAAGTGATCTTTTACTGAAGGCTTTAACAAAATTAAACAGAATATGGTAGAATGTAGAAACAGAAGAGGCAGAAAATAAACAGTGCTATTTGTGTTTCCTTTTCTGTGTTGTTTACCCTTACCCTGGTAACCTCCTATTTTAGCCTTGTTTGTCTTAACACTGTTAGGTGCACAACACGAAGGACTTAATTTTCAACCCAAAGCAATGTCCTGGATGTTGTTAGACATCCATGCAGACCTCAAACTTGTGTGTAGCATTTATGGGCCCAATTCTGAATGTCCTGCTCAGTACATTAAAGACATCTCCTCTACGAAGAAAGACACACTGCCCCAATGATACGGACCTGTGTCATCTTGTAATTGTTTTAAGCAAAAAATGCTCATTCAGTGAGCCCAGAGTGTTCTAGTGGGCATGAAGACAGCAGCTAACCCAGAGAGCTGAGGAGCCCTGGAGGAAAATTGGCAGCATACAGAAGCATGGATGGTGTTGAAATGACCTTGGTACCCCCAAGAAGGGAAGAACATCCCCATCAAACAAACAGAGGTAGAAATAACATCTTCTCCCTCCCAGGGCAAGGAGCCTATGTTGCTTGGACAAGCTGGCCACCATTTGCACCCCTGGGGCTTGATCTGTTCAATCTTCTTCCGAAGAAGATAGAACCAAAAAGCAGGTTGTTTTTCTGCTGTTGACCTCTACCATCCCTTAGCTACCAACCCAAGTGGGTTTCACAGAGGCAAAAAGAGTTTTCAAAGAGAAAGGCAAAAGGCTGAACACACAGCTGCCGAGCACTGGAAAATACCCACTGCTGCATGCAAAGCCTCGTACAACATTTTTAATTAGATGTGACAGCTCAGGGTTCAAGCATGTGAGGAATTCCAGGCTAGATGAAAAGGGACTGGGCAGAGATCAATAGGGATAAAGAGGCAGTGATAAGGAGAAGGACCTGCTTAATCTTGTTTTTATCTCTGTTTATTTATCCTCTGTCAGCAGTGCTCTCCTGATCAAACACACAGGCATGTAGAATCCAGTGCACTTACTCCTTACGACATGACAATAACAACAGAGCCAGTGCTCACATCCCCGTTCACCCCATGCCTTGGCAAACAGGGTCTTCTGCTGTCTGAAACACAGCAATCTCTGCTCATGTTTACTCTCCAGCGTTCATCAGTTCTTTGAGGCACTCAGCTCTGGCATGTCTCCCTCCTTTCCCTTCCCTTACAGCTGATAGCAAGTGTCACTCTTCTCCCACACCTTCACACTTGAAAACTTGCATAGAGGTTGGGCTGGAGATCAACAAGGCAAGTCCATGAGGTGTTATAGAGTGGAGGTGCTTGGTCCTTACTGCCACTGCCTCAAGAAGCCAAAGTCTTCTCAAGTTATTTTTACTCCATGTCTCATTTTATTTTTTAAGGTGTAGAAATCACAGTTTGCACTGCCCTTCAGCAAAGACACTGTGCAGACAAGATGGTGAAGGTCTGGGGGGCCTTGTGGAGCTTAATGGGGGAGCGCTGTCTGCAAGTCAAGACAGGGCTGGGCTTTCATTCATTGCACCTTGTTGTCAGGGTTAAGTGGAGATTGCATCTCTGATTTACACTCTTTCTGATGGCTCTCCTCTATGTCAAGTCTAAATTTGGGTCCAAAATATATTTCTCTGCTCCTTGGGGTTTCACCAGCCTGTTTAGACAAAACAAGTGCTCTGAGCAGCCTCTTCAGTGGAGAGACTTGGAGAAAAACATGGCTGGGATTTTCATGAGACATGAGGCCCAATATTCCCATTTGTACCAGGGCCCTTTTCACTGCCTGAATACACAATCAAACTAAGCCTCAGGGCAGTTGCTTGATTTAGAGCAGCTGAGGGTATAGCTGGATTTTTGGAGAGCACACATGCTGTGACTCCAGAGGAGAAACTGGTCTCTAAAGTACAGAATACATGGCAGCCCATACTTAGCCATATATTCTCTGAGCTATTTCCAAACCCCCAGGCTTTTTGAATAAACCTAATTCAAGCACGGCTATTTTAACATATCATTGCATCTATTTCCAGGATGATTTTCCAAAAGCATGGCATGCCTTGCCTTGCACACAAGGCTTTTCTACTGAAGATTGTGTGAGGTGAAATATTTTCAGCAATGTCCTAATTACCAGCAATCTTTACCTGCAAATAAGCAATTTCTGTAAAGACTAGAAAATATTAATCGTCATAACTGCTAGCACATCATAGGTTGAACTTTCAGTCCAGGTCAATGTAGAGGAAAGCTGTTGATGGTATATTTAAGCACTTGCATTGGCAGGGATGTTTCTAAAGAGTGAATGCAGCACTTTTGTAATCCCAGATTCATTTCTTTCCCACTTTATTCAGTGCTTGTCAGGCCACACCTGAAATATTGTGTTCAGTTTTGGTCCCTGCTGTACAAAATGACGTGGACAGGCTGGAGAGGGTCCAAAGAAGAGCCACAAAGATGACCAAAGGACTGGGAATCTTCCAGATGAGGAAAAGCTGAAAGAACTGGGTTTGCTCAGCCTTGAGAAAAGAAGGCTTAGGGCAGAACTTATCACCATGTTCCAGCATTTAAAAGGTGGCTGCAAAGCTGCAGACACTCTTTTTACAAGGAGTCATATCCTTGTAAAAGACAAGGGATAATGTGTACAAGTTACTTCTGAAGAAATTCTAATTAGACACAAGAGGAAAATTTTTCACAACAAGGACCATCAGCCACTGGAATAACCTCCTCAGAGAAGTGGTGGATTCTCCAACATTGACCAATTTTAATATTTGGCTGGACAAGGTGCTCAGCCACCTTATCTAGACCATGCTTTTGCCAAGAAGGGTTGGACCAGGTGATCCTTGAGGTCTCTCCCAAGCTGGTATTCTATTCTATGAATATTAAATATTTCATTGAAATATCCAAACTCAATTTATCCAGTCAAGAGTGTTGCTGTAGTCTGCAGAGGTTGCCCAGAGAGTTAGCTGGTGCATCTTGCATCTTCTGGTGGTGCCTAGTTTTTTCTGCTGTCTAAGGAGGATAACATGACTGATGTGTGTGTCCCTTGCTTAAATAACTACACTTGTAACAGATTAATCAGGCCAAGGCATTTTTACAAATGATTTGTTAACCCCCTGGGCACCTTTGAGATAAGCAGAGGCTTCACAGGTGTCCTATACCAAGAAAGAAATGTTGTTTGTTTTACAAATTTCCCAGTGTCCACTCAGGACAGAAAGTGTCTCTGAGACTGGACAACCAGGATGTTGTTGTTTGTCTGTCCAAAATGGGTTAGGAAAATCTCCTGCCAGGATCACTAGCAAACAAATTGCAGCATGTTTGAACAATGTAGGGCTCCTAAGGTTGCTTTCATAGATGAGGTTTGTGGCTGATCCATCTGTAACAACTGTTTTGCCATCCAGGATTGCCCACGTGTCTCTACTATTAGCACTACTACTGTGCTACAAAAACTCCACTACTAATGCCCATCCTTCCACTTCAGAAGTTGAAGGTGATGGGACTGGTGAACTGGTGTGATCTCTCTGTGTTTCTCCTCACCTAGGTCCTGCAACATGAAGTCTTTCTGTCTCTACCTGCCATCCTTCTAGACAAGCCCCCTAAGCATTACATACATGCAGTGGTGACAGTGAGCAAGGTCACCACTGCTTGGTGGGAGCATCAGCCTGCATCAGCTGGGTGTCTGCATCAGCTGCAGGCAGACTGCAAATCCTCATCCACTTTCTGGGCACAAGCTGCTGCAGCTGTCTCCTCAGATTAACTAAGTAAGAACTTTCATAAGAAGAGGGTCTCTGAAAAAAAAAAAAGATGGCCAGAAGTTGTACATCTCTAGAAGGAGATTAAAGCTTCTTTTTTTTTTTGGCATACCTTCAAAGGTTGTCCAAACAATGGGAGGTAAAAATCCCAAAATTACCAATTGTTTTTCACCTAAGCTTTCAATTTCTTGCCAACAGGTTTTAATTTTTTTTATTATGTGTTCACACTGGGAAGGAACTCTGTGTGTCCTTTTCTAATGCTTCCTTAAACCTCACCCTTACTATGACCCTTGTTATGACCCATGCAGCTATCAGAGAGCTGTTGACCACTCCTTATCATATCAGTCATAGTTATCTTAATATCACCTTGCTCCCCTTTGTCTGATTAGATACCTCCATCTCCTTCAGGTAGGCATAAGAATCAGATTCCTTGGAAGTTACCCTGACACAGATAGTATTTTAAGTGTGTTTGGGGCTTGTGGGGGCTGCAGCAGTGAATGGGTTGAGGACTATCATAATAACTTGATGAGCATGCTGGGATCTGGATGCCCTTGGGAGGAGCTGAGGGATTTAGATTTGAGCTATTCCTCACCAAGCTACCCTTCCCATCACTCCAAAAATTTCACATTAAGCCATTTTTAGTATTATTTAGCTCTGGTCAGAAGAGAAATACAAGAACCAGAGCTGGCACTAAACCCCAGCACACAGGATGAGATCTACTCTGTGTCCCCCCACAGCCTGAGGATATTTGTATCCAGAGTCCCCTACTATAAAAACAGAGAAGCAAGTTTTGAAATATGGATTTGAGCTCAGGTTCAGATCCAGAACTCTGAATCTGTATTCAGATTCAGAATCCAGGAAAAAAAAAACAACAAAACAAACCAAAACAAAATAGGAAAGAGAAAATGAAGGAAAGGAGAATGAAGAAAAAAAAGCAGGGGAAAAAAATTCTTTACTTAATCCTGAAGATGGGAAGGCAAAACACTTCATTAAATGTTAATGATACATTAATTTTTGGTGGAATGGTTTTTTTTAATTTCTCCTTTAACTCCTTTGCCTGTATTACTCCTTTATTCCACCTATCTGTTTCTCAATCTGCTAAAGAATATATATAAATTCCCACCTTTTTTTGAGTGTAAGGTGCAGCAAGCAATCCCTGCCAACTATTTTTTCTCTAACCAGGGACCCCAGTCTGGGCCCCTGCTGGCATTTTCTCCTCTCTGGGTCCTCATTCACGGCTGGTACCTTTGAATGTGCCAAGTGAGAGAAGCATGTACTTTTTCCCACCCATGTACACAGGCACTTCTTGTCCCAGAGGCTCCGTGACCATTTCTATTTTCTGATCTGGCATTTTTTATGATACTTTGGCCAGTTTGGAGCAGGCAATGGCCTTTCATTACAAGCAAGTGGTGGTACAATGTGTTCAGCACAGAGCAGACCAAGGGTGTACATGAACAGCTCTCCCATGGAACTGGAGCCAAACTGGGACTAAGGAGGTCTTTTGAGAAGCATGTTTGTATTACTGATGACCTTTTAGAAGAAATGACTGTCCTGTTCCCTTTCTTCAACCAAATTTGGCCTGCCTTGCACTGCACAGGTTTGATGAGCATGCAGCTGGGGTGATTGCTTTCCACTCAGTGGCAGGAGTGCACCCACAGGCAGGAGGAGCCTGACAGTCCACAGTTGTATATGATTTTTGGAGAACGCATTTCCTTGTGTTCCTGAGAGGCCATGCTCTTTCCACTCCTTGCCTGTGTAAATGGAGTAAGGGATTTAAAATTTTTTTTTTAAAGACTGCTCTACCCACCTAATGCCCTCAATGAACTCAAAATTTTATCAGCTGGTTTCTGAAGATTAGACCTACTGATCATCAAGACTGAACTCACTTGTAGCAATCAAATTTCTCCAAACACAGCTATGATTTCTATACGAGAAAGGGAATGTCCATGTCCACAGTCGTGTGTGTGATCCACAGAAGGTCCCATATGGGAAAGGTGATGAGCTTGTGTGTAAACCTGGTGTCTTCATTTTGATACTCACCAGAAGAAGCATCCTAAAGCAAGTGCACTTATATTAATATGCTGAAGTTTCTGCAAGATAAAGCAGAGCTGAAAGCAGAAACTTTCATTCCTAGTCTATGCGGGTGCTCTGAATCACAGAATGTTAGGGATTGGAAGATTGACCTATTTGCAAAGAACCTCAAATTAAACTGTTTTGGGGTTTAGGAGGCCTGGTTCTTCACCTATCACTGCCTTCCCATCATGTACATCTAGGACTGTTCCTTCAAGACAGGTCCCCCCAAGTCCAGCTCCTAGACTTAGTAGTGTACTGTCTGGTGCTTCTTGAACACGGATTGTGACCCTATATGGCAGAAATCTTTCATGAGGAGGAAAACCAGTGTAATTTTAAGATGTGGCATACCTTGCTGAATGTGGTTCACCTACTATCACGTGGGCTTTTTTTTAAGATGCTCCAGAGGTGTCCATGAACCATAGATCAAGCTCATAAGGAGCTCATTAGGAATAGGTATTTCTAATGCAGACTTCTAAGGGAAAGTGAGATTATTCCCATCTTCTGAGTCCATGACTGATTAAATACCTCTTGATATTCAGATTTAAAATTCCCAAGGTAGGGACTGTAGATGTGTTCCGTATCAATTAGCATCAGCACCTGACAGAGATCAGATGTCTGAGGGAGGATGCTAAACACAGATTACACAGTATAAAGAATAAATGAAAGTGTTGTTCAGGCTGCTTAATTCTAACACTTTATTTAATTGCTTGCTTGCTTTCAAGGTAGCTCTATGACCAATGAAGTACCTTTGCCTTCTCTTGTTCTGTCTCTGAAACTGAAGGTCATATTTGAAAATACTAAAATTTAGGGACCAGGCTACCAAGACGTATAAACTGAGCATAGCACTGATAACACTGACGCCCCAGTGAGCAGACTGATCTTGAGAAAGTGAACTGATACAGAATGAGTTTAAGAACTTTACAGTAGAGATAAGGAAGGATCTGCACATTATTCAATAAATCTCAAACTCCTGGTGATCCAGATGGTCCCTTTGCTCTTTTACTGATGTGTGATCATTAGCAGAGATGTGTAGCCCATCAGTAAATCAACCTAAATACTTTGTTATAATAGTCCTCATTACAGAACATTGATAGATTAACTGTGCTCCATTTCAGTTTATGAGCAAAGCTCTTTGCTCTCCCTGGCAGTGTGATTAATGTGAGGTTCACATACTTAACATTGGAGACCAGTATTTATGGCCTTAAAAACATCAAGAAAAAAGCAAAATGTCTGCTGTGACAGCATATATAGTACAAGTGTCAAATCTTATCAAGGATCCTCTTATCCATTATAGCTTCAAGAGGTGCTATCATTTACCAAGATGACCTGGCAGACCTCGGAGCCTCATTGTAACATTCTTTGTATGGTAATCCAGTTAAGAGCAAAATACAGGCTAAGTGAGACATAGCTTAACACTTTTCATATACTCAGTAAAACTGTTACCAGGAAAGAAATCAGCAGCAAGCTAGCCACAGTCATTCTTCTCTAAAGGGGAAGGATGAAGTCAAACTTAACCAAATCAAATGATTTTCTCCCTCCCTTGCAGTACAAACAAATTGTGAGCAATGGTGTTATTACTGTGTGGGTGGTACAAATTTGGGGGGGACCATATGATAAGGTTGAGGCATGGTCCAGGCTAAGACATCACATCAAACTTTGCAATGATTAGAGTAGTTTTGAAGGGTTCTATTCTTTAATTGAGGGGTTGAAACTTAGCAGAGGCTTGCAAAAGAATTATAATGGGTTTGTCTGCAATGCAGCTTGAAAGCTTCAGGGAGCACAATCCTCATTTATGTTGAACTCATTCCTCTATGGGCCTCAGAATCCAAAGTTTTAAGTGAGGGAAACATCAAATAATCTCAAGTTTGGACATCCTGTTGCAAAATCAGACTTCTCAGAAAGACCTGGATTGCCCTCCATCTCCCACACATCAGGGGTGCTTCTATAATAGACATGATCTACTTGAGGAGCTGCACTGCTCCGTGGTTGCCATTACAACATGTTTCATAGATGAGCTCAGAGACTGTTTGAACGGGTTGATTTATTAACATGCTCCTATAATAGGACAGGTGTTACCGAGTGACTAATACTGGGCCCTATTCAAGATATCAGTTAAGCACTCAAAGGCACTTAAACATGAACATTATCACAGATACACCTTGGTATCACTGACTTCAAGGAGACACTAGTATGCAGTTACAGTCAAGTACATGTTTAAGTACCTTCATGAATCAGGGCCACTATTTCATTAAATTACCTGTGGCATTTGTGAAAATACTGACAGATTGTGAAAGTTTCATTGACATAAGATTGAATGATTATTTGTTCAGAAATGTGAAGGACTATCATCCAGCCTCCTCTCTTTGTCTGAACTGGTTCAAAAGACACATCTCTCATGTGCTGAAGGTGAGTAAGTGCAAAGAGCTCCAGTGTGCTTTGGTTTCAGTGTACTTTTCAGTGTGTTTAAGGTACACAATGACAGGGAGTTTCGGGAATTGTCATTTCTGGACATGTTTTGCCGTGTCTAAACCTAAAGAAACTATGTGCAGGATCAGGTTGTGAACCAGTAAAGTACAAACTACAGATAGGACTAAGTTTGAAAAGAAACCAAACTGCATTTATAGATTCAACCATCTTTATCCACAGGGCTGTGCACCAAATGAACAGGCTGATTCTCAAAGGGGAGACTTTAACTGGCATCATATACATTAACCAACTTCCATCCAACAGCAGATCCCCTGCAAGACCCTGCAGACAGTGTTGTTTCACACCACTCCCATAATTTGAGGCTTAAAATGTTGTCCACCACTGTCTGGGAAAAGGGTTTGGATGCTTTCTGGTTTAGAAAAGTTTCTTTTTCATGATAAAGAGCTCTCAAATTCAGCTGTGATTTTTAGTTTAATCACTGCCTTCAAATGCCTGGAGTCAGCATCAGCTTTCCTGAGCTGTGCAGTTGGGAGCTTACAAAATGTCTCCATTTGATGTAAGGGAGAGGACTTGCTGAGGAGTTCACATTTACTCAAAGATTTATTGGGAGAGAGGGCAGGCTTGTGCCAGACTTGAAAGGGAACCTGCTTCTGCGAGATAAATTCATTTTCATGTTTATTTATCTAGAGTAGAAAAACGGTCCTGCCTAGTAGAGCATATGCTGGGTGTAATGAAAGACAAACGTCAACTTTTGAAGGAAAACACCCATTCATCAAAGGACATGGAAGAACAAACAACTTGTTCATTAAAACACAATTGAAAGGTGGCTTCTCCTCTCCACTCCACCTGCTTTCCCAAGTTGGGGGTTGCATGGGAAACTGCTGCTCTCCTCACTTTCTACTTACTCTCTGTCTTGGAGCAGATGAAAGGCTTTTCCCATCTCAGAAACGGGCAACTCCTCCCAAACCTAGGTTCATAGTACTCCAGCAGTTTTTCTTCACTGTTTTGGAGAAGGCCACATCTGCATTTAGTCCAACTGTGTTGTAACAGATGCTGGCTGAAAGACCGATTCTGTACCTGGGTTAAATTCTGGAAGGCACTCAGTGCTCTCAGTGCAAGTCCTTTCGGTAGGCGCTGGAAGCTGGTAATATGATACATCCCAAGGATCCCTCTGAATAGGAGGAAGCAATCAAAATCTTCTAAATTTTCCCAGGATGGGAAAGCAATTTCCTCCTCCAGCTGTAAGAACGAAGCAGATTGAAAGGTCTCAGGGAAAGTAATTATTGCCCTTTGATGAGTCTATCAGGAAGCTAAGACTGGATTATTGGCGTGAAAAAACGTTTTTGTCTTTGACCTAATTGTCTGTGTAAATCCAACAAAAAGAAATTATCAACTTAATGTGTCTAGCAATTATATCCCTGCATGTAATGTTGATTTTTTAAATTAAGTATCATGCAGATATATGGACATAAATAAGCAATAAGAATACGGATAATGGACAACATATCTATCAGGTATCCCAGATAAATCCACTAAGGTTAGGGCTCTGGCTGGTTTATATTGTTTTCCACTGCTCTGATCATTTTATGTCATTTTTCTGGCCAGTTCTCAGTGAAGTTTTAATTATGTCTGTCATAATAGCAGCTATCTGCATCTCTGGAAGCCATAATTAATTAATTTCAGTAAAAGCATGAAATATGACAGAGAGGTATGAGTGTTGCTATGGCTGTCCCTCAGATTTTCTTTTATTACAGCATTACACATGAAAACTTAAGATTAGAAAATGACTGAATCACTGACTGATTTTTGCACACTTTTAATATGAAGTCACAGTTCAGTTCAGTCCTTTAAAAAGGGGTCAGCTGAGCCCAAAAGATCATGTTTACAGTTCCCAGTTGTCAACACTGACTTGCTGCTTAAAAAAAGGGAGACTTTGAGACTCCTCTTTAAGTATAGATTAGATATAAAAAGAAATGAGTGGAAGAAAGAAATTCTGCTTTACACTTGAAATCTGCAGACAGGACCTAAGAAGGAACAATATAGCTTCAATCTGGGAACACCTTGTAAAACCAAAGCCTAGAAAAATGTGCGTAGGTAAAATTGCTCTCCATCCTGATCACAAAACTTCAGTGTTGACGTTTCTTTGGATGTAACTGGAAACTTATTAATGATGATCCACTTTAGCTGGGGATTTTCTTAACCTATAAAGTTCAAGTAGCTGTTTCTTCTTCCCAGACCACTGATCTGGTTTTACTGACTCTGAGACTAAATAGGCGCCTTGTGCAAGTGACCTTATTGACGTTTGGCACATAGGCTTTTAGTTTCAAAAAATGAGCGAGCAGACACCCAGGTTTAACTTGTGATCTATTAATATATCTAGCTGGGACACAGCAAGGCCACAGGCTTCTCAAATTGTACATTTGTTTGAAAAGCATACTACTCTGTGCCCACGCACAGCCCAAGCCTGAGAGTTTTGTGGGCCAGGAGGGAGGGGCAGAATAAGCCAAACTGCCTGGAGAAGAGATGAGACATGAGAAGGCAGACTCTTCTTTTTCTGGTTGGGTTTTTTTTCTTTTTTTTTTTTTTCCTGGCTCTCAGTGCAGGGAAGAATAAGCTTGATGAACTCTGCAGCTGCACTGGCTCACTTGTACTGGTCATTGTGTGTGGGGTCACAAGCTTTTCCCTTTGCACCCATATGGAAAGGAATAGCAGCCCCTTTCATACCTCTCTTTTCACCTCTTTTCAACTCATCTGCTGATCAGGATGTTCTAAGTAGAGGGGAGAAATAACAACTGGTTTATAGTAGATGGTAAATGTGTTCATGCCAGAAAAAGCTGCTCTAGTCACCTATTTCTTCCATGTTCCATAGCAATTATGCAGAGGATCCATACTGGAGGGTACACCAGGCTACTTTCATACTCACAAGGGCACTGTCTTACATATCTGAGGTCCAATAGTGTCAGTTCAGATAGTGGCATAGTTAGTGGGAGACATCTCACACAGATTTAGCCACCAAAATGGCTTGATATTTGGTCTATCAAAGTCGCTATAATCATGGAAGGAAAGACACTTTCCCAAATAGTAATTTCCACTTATACTCAGCATGGGGTGATGGTACTCATCTCCCTCTACTGAATAGAAAATACCAGACATCAATACTCTTCCAAGAGTAGAGGTTTTTTTGCTTCACTTTTTATTGACAAACACACCAAAATGAGGAATGCTGCTAGAAAATGTCCTCTCATAGAGGCTTCTACCAGCTCCCTGCCCAATGTAACCTTCCAGCCCCGTTTGCAGAGCAGCTCATGTGAAAGCTCTCTTGACCACCTCTAGGAAAATTAGCCAAGGTAGCTGATCCAGCCTTTTCAATTACTCAGCTCACACAGCTGATCTTGTTGAAATGTCATAGCCCATATTTGCATGCGCTAATTTGCTGGAAGCTGCTAAGGCATGGCAACTGTGCAGAGCAGCTAGGAATTGGAACCATTTCCAGAGACACAGCTGGGAATAGATTGGTGTGTATTGGTAACAAGACAGGCTAAAAGACTTCCATTTTTTTTCTTCAGTTGATCAGAAACTAAAAGATATTGCAAGATTTGAGGGCTAAAACTTGTCTGCTTTAGGATCTCTGCTCTGCTTTCCTTGTGCCAAACAAAATGAAAATGGCAATCCTAGAGATAACCAAACATTCAAATTATGGAGGCTTAGAGATTTATGTATATAGACACATATCTAGTTTTAAGGCAAGCCAGGAAGTTCCACTCCTTGGAAAAAAGATTAGAGACATGTCAGGCAGAGCAGACACAGTGGTGGAAACAGCCACTTAAATGCAAATAAAAGAATGAGAAAGGTCCTAGGTAACAGATAACACACTAAGAAAATGTTTAATTGCAAAGGAAGGGATATCAGAGGTCACTGTGTCTCTGCTAGTTGTCAAGAGTCCTGCACATGGACTAAAGCCCAGAATGCTGAGGTAGCTGAATGGTCCTTGCGCTGCAGTGGAGTTCGATCCAGCTCTAGAGCAAACCCCAGTGCCTACTCAAGTCCTTGTGGGTGAAGCTGCATTTGCTGAATTCTCCAGCAGCAGAATTAGTATAAGTGCCTTTCCACTCCCATCCACAGCCACCCGTCCCCTCTCTCTTGTTGTAAGTTACCATCCCCTCTGTCACACCCATTTGGTTGTTATCCCTGATCTAAACTGGGTCAGTAAAAGTCCAAGGGAACCAAGAACTGATCTCTTATCTTAAATACATGACATGATTTTTGGAGGAAAAGGTCTAATTTGTGTTCACCTTTCTGAGCCCTGTTGTTCCCTTGCCCTCCAGGTGTAAACAGGCTAGAGGAGATATTATGAATTAATTCTCAAGCCATGTGGAGCAGAGATAAAAGGCAGGGAAGTTCAAAAAAAATTTTGTACCAGGTTTCTAACTTGAACTGAACTGCAGCGATATGGCAATTACAGATGAAGCAGCAAATCTCCAGGGATTTATTTAGTGTTTTGGCAAGCTAAGATCCCCTAACTACCCATACATGGCATGTCCCCTGTTGCTTCTGCTGCATAGGAGGAACAACATGCTCCTACTGAATCTGTTGCCCTTGGAGCATGGCTTTTGCACTGTGATAGCTTGTGATAGAGTGGTGGGCTCCTAATACAGTGCTTGCCTCACTGCCCAAGGATAAACTCATTATATGTGGGCATGGTGCAGGCTTGAAAGAGCAGGTCCAGCCAGGCCAGCCTTGCTCCTGTAGAACGCAGCAGGTGCATCTCCACTGGAGAACCCAAGCATACCAGCCCCAGAGAGAGCTTGGAGGTGGCTTCCCTGTCCTGGAGGCCAGGAGAGGTGAGCCTTGGGCTGTCCTATTCCAGTTGGTGGTAAGCCCCAAAACACTCCCAATCATGTCTAATCACCAAATACGAAAGTAAACTATCTGTTCAGAGCACTGTCAGTTCCCCTGGTCCAGGTAGGCTACCAAAAGGCACAGACCTGTAGTTTAATTAATCCTTCTATCGTTAATGAGCACTTAAGCTGTGGGATTTCAGCTGCTCAGAGCACAGCGATCACCATCTCTGCAGATTTTCTTATCTGCCTTCCGCCTTGATGGGAAACAGTTTTGCTTTACAATAAGTTATACAGGGGGATCTTTTCCCTCAGGAGAGGAACTCATCTTTCTAATCTCCCATTGTAATTAATGAAGATCTACAGTGTGATTCAGTTGCAAAAGCATAGGCATTTAGTAACCTTTCAGGTGCCATGGAGCATCAGTCACCTGCCATGGATTGGCAGGTACAACACAGGCCATGAAGACTCATGCTCCAAAGGTAGTCACATGAGTCAGCAAGAGCATCTGAGATGGCACCATACACCTGTGACTTCTGCTTCTGGTCCATGCTTTGACACTTAATTTTAGAGCTCAGATCTGTGTGCCAAATCCCACCAAGTAGTCTGGTGAATTCCACCTAGCATTTCAGTAATCCAGTACTTGACACGTGTGATGTTGGGATGACCACATTTGTCCTCAGAGCAAGAGTGCAAGTGGGCAGGAGTCATCCTCAAGGGAAGCAGCTCACTTGAAACCACTGGCATAGCTCCTACTGGGAATGGGCTACTGGACTAGACAGACCCTGACAGCTACACAGTCTCAGCCTCCAAAAGCAGGTTAGTTCATTTCTACAGTAACTGGTACCATGCTCAAGAGAAAAGCTGAAATTGCTAACCTGTAAAAGCTGAGGTAGGAAATTAAAGAATACTTTCTAAAGGGCATAGAGAGTTTAGGAGAGTAAATCCCATGGGCATAAAATGCATAATTCCTACCTACAAGAATATAAATGCTCACAAATCCTTGTTTTTCACATGTTCCTCTTCACTTTCTCTGACTTCAGAGCAGTTCTTAAAAATCCTTATATCTCCTCCAGTTCCTTTGCATGCTCTGTTCTCAGCATAGTTAACCCTTTTTTTCTGTTCTGAAGATGTCCTACAACCTGTGTGAGACTGCCAAAATACTTCTGAGAAACTTGTCAAACCCTCCTGAGTGTGAATGTAAATTCTAGGAACAACAAAAAGAGCAAAAAAATACTGGGAAAAGTATCTGTCCTTGAGGAAAGAGAAACTCTGATCTTGGTGGGTGTGTGCAGAGGGTAAGGGATGGCTGCAGAGTACATGAAATCAATGGGTAGTTTGGAACAATTTTCTACTGGTTCGACACAGCTTTCTTCCTGTTTCTGAGTCTGCAGGCCCAAATATGTCAATATTTTAATATTTTCTCTGTCATTGTTCAAAGTAATTTAAAGGAAATAAACAACGAATAAAACTTGATGGTGGTGAGGAACCTTGGAAAGGGCTTTAATAGATGATGCATGGTTTATACTGCCTGGTTTTTATTTCTGAAGTTTTAGTTCTTGCTCTCACAAGGAGAATTTGTGTGGTGAAGGGTTGTCAAATTGTATTTTGGCACATAGGATGGAAGAATAGTATCTGTAATGGTTAATGGGAACTGACATCTTTTCGTATTATGGCTGTTAGTATTATTAGTATTATTGTAGCAGAACACATAGATAGACAGACAGATAGATAGATAGACACCAAGTTAGGATTTGGTCCATAGGAACTCATTCAATAGAGTTTCTAATCTTGGCAGAGGTCTGTCTATTCCAAATTCCTCAGGCTAATTTTATAAAATAAAAAATGCTTTCTTCATTGCTTTTGAAAAGAAGTAACTCTGGGAAACTGCCACACACTTCACAGGACACAGGATTTCCCCCTTATCATCTGTGTAGCACTTTGAGTTTTCATAGACAGAAAGATCTATCACAATTTTGATGTACAACTGTCTTATTACATTTGAATTTCATCCTCCAGTTGGAAAAAAACAGTGCCAGAGCTATCGGGAAAATAAAACATGAGGGTAACAAGGGTGGCATTTTTCAACTATTTCCCATGTGGGTATCTCAAGCCACTTCACAGGTCTCCAGAATAGTTCCAGAATAGCTGTCCTTCGTTATCATTAAGAGTACTGCAGTAATGAGGGGATATGTCCTATGGGAAATGGATGATGAGACCAGGCTGGAGACTAGACTTTCTCGAGGCTCATTCTGCTCTTTAGCTTTTGGTTTTCCTCCCTTCTTTCTATTACAATATCTACAAACATATAGAGAAAGACACCTTCTCTGCAATAACACTTTGACCTCCAATAAGAAATTTTCTCTCTGTTTCCCATCATGGCAACCTAGAGCCTTACTGGGGTGGCAAGAAATAAACCCATTCCCTCCCACTTACAATGCTGGGGTTTGCTTTGTGAACCCAAAGAAAGGTTCAACTTGGTATTTTCAGTAAAAAGTTTAATACGCACAATGGGCCTGAGTTCATAAAGTAAAAAATGTATGGAATGAAACTAGAATCATTTCAAAAACGTGAAAAATATACATTCAATTAGAAGTGGATCAAGATGATTTATTTGTGCAGTAGTGTTGGGAGTATGTGTTGGGGAATATTGCAGTACAGTTCGTCTTACGGCTAGAGGTGAATCTGAGTCACCATTCTTGGATCTCAAAGTGAACTTTCCCATAATTTAAGAGGAAGTCTTTTGATCTCACCAGGAAGCATTAACTTCGGTCTGTGAAGTTGTCTTTTTTTAAATAATCCTACTGTCTGGAGATGCCATAGGACTTAGGTCTGTGTAGTCTCCTACAGGAGTTTCCAGCTGGTGCAGTAATGTTTCTCTTCCCTCTTTGTTCTGTTGCACCAGAGAAGGATAGAAGAAGGTGGAAGAAGTGGCTGCTTGTCCCATGGAGAGAGAGCTTGACTCCCTGCTGCCTCTCTCTCTACACAGCTGCTTACTGTTAACACAGAGGACCTGGAAGGTCCTGGATGGTCTTTGCTGGTGGCAGTGATCCACCAAGCTGTGGAGCATGAGGGAACTTATCTCCTCTGCAACAGACAGTCCAGACATTCACACCCTCTCATCAGACTCCTCCAGCTGAGCCAAACATATCCCTGTCACAGACACAGGCTTGGCTGCTGGGTGCATTCTCCAACCAATCCTGTCTTCTCTGGCTGAAGCCATTTCCCCATCTCTCAATTTTCCAGGTTGGAGTGTGCAACCTATTTATTTCAAACACACCTTCAGCTGGTATAAAACAAGCTGCTCATTTTCAGCTTTCGGACATTTAATCCATCAGTCACAGACATAGAGCACCAGGTAGCTACCATGAGAAATTAGACATCAGGTAACACTTGTTTTGGCTTAGTAAGTTTTTGATTTAAAAGTTAAAATCTCAGCCTGTACTTTATTTTAACTTGTGTTGTAATTTACCTGTAACTACATCTAACATGTTTCATAGCAGGCTTTTTAGGACTCCAGTCAAAAGGAAACTGATGCTGTTCAGTGTATGCTCTGTGCTTTTGTATGGCATGTGAGCATGAGGGCCAGGGCCCATGTTCTAAAGGAAGGTTCATGCTGTGTGGGTTCTGCTGGGCTGATTCAGCGGGGAATACCATAAATCATATCTGAACATGCAATTCACAGGCTATAGTTTCTTCTGAGCCTATGCCAATGTGGTGCCAAGAGCAATTGCACTTTTGCAACGTGTGGTATTTGAAGACAATCTTGTATGTGTGTTGAGTCAGAGACTTGGACTGGATGATCTTTATGGGTCCCTTCCAAACCAAGATATTCTATGATTCTGTGACTTATAGAAAGTAATGGACTCTCCATAAAATTGAATTTTATATCCTTGCAAGATTTTGCTATTTAACAGAAGATGATCCAATCAGGATGAACAAGAGGTCATTCAGAGCAGTGGCAATCAGCACTTATCTGCAAAATAAGCCTTACCCTGGCATAAGAGTACTGTTATGAGATGTGGGATCCCAGCACAGGAACTCTGCTTGATTTGATTAAAGGTGTATAAGCTAATCCCACATGTTTGTTGTCATCACCCTAACTACCTGGTTACTGAGAGTCTATAATGGAGAATCTATTGTGCTTGTCATATAAGTGACCAGATGTTGTCTGGACAAGAGCAAAACTGCTTCCAAAACCCAGAAATGGAGCACTCAACACAGGACAGGAGTTCAAGATCAAGAGCCTGGTATAAATTAGGCAAAGCAGACTTGAATGTGGTTTTCTACTTCTCACATGGATGTTTAATTGCTGGGCTACTGTGTGAGGGGTAAATACATCTCTCACGTTATTCTAGGATAGGTAAGTCTTAACCTTTTTCCTCTGACTCAAAATTCCAGCTTTGTAGGAACATGTAGGTTGTCCAGTAAGCACTATTAAAAACCTTTAAATAAAAGTTAACAGTTATTGTCAGTGCTCAGGATTTGAACATTTCACCTTCTGGCTGAAATATTTTTATTTAAATTGCACTTCTGCAACATGTGGAATATTGTTGCTGGGTTCTGATTTGTTGTGTTTTCTTCCTCTTTTAAATGTAGAGTTTCAAAGAAAGCAGCTTTTTGGCTTTTCTACCTACTATACCCAGATGACAGTAACCAGAAAAAAAAAAAAAAGAAAAGAAAAAAAGACAAAGACTTTTCAATCTCTTGACCATGTAGGTATGATTATCATTATATTAAAACAATGACATCATTGTAATATTTGTTACTATTATCAGAAAATCACAAGCTACTTTAAAGAAGACTGTTAGCACCACTACTCATGCTTATAAGTCAGAGAAGCTGAGGCAAAGGAGAAGAATGCAACTTGTTCCAGGCTGCCCAACAGTAACAGCTGATAGTAGTGTCTATGACTTTAAAGGCTTGCATTAAAAATTACCTTGTCCCAACAAGGAGTGGATTTGACGGTTTGGTGCCAAGGACTCAACACCCACACTCCTCTATGTTTGAGGAGGTTTCACTCAGGAGTAGCTCCACTCCATGCCTGAGGACTGAACTCTCCTTGGCTGCTGGAGCACATGGAGTGCATTCCTGACCCACAACTTGCCAAGCCATGCCTAGCGTTTACGCGGAGAGGGCTCATCGCCAAGACTATATTAGAGTTGCTATGATATATGAAGGCTGAGGCAGCATTTTGTGCTGTCTCCGGTGTGGTATTTGCCTTTTTTGCTTTTATTGCATTTCTGTTGCTTTTTGCTTCTTGTGTTTCTTGAATGCCCTGCCGATGGGCTGTGACAAGTGCCATAATAATTTGTAATTTAAACACAGAGGGAGCTCCTGGGAAACTGTGACCTGTGTCATGGGTGCTGGGGAATGTTCTCCAGGTCACCAGGCTCAGCAACGCTCCTTTGTTGTGGCAAGGAAATGCCAGTTTTCCTCACAAAACCCAAAGGAGGCTGATCCAGCTGTGAGAAACAGCTGCTTCTGTTAGATGCTGGTGAATATTGTATAGAAAAGGATTGCTGAGTCTAGGCTGTGCATTGTTCTCTGTTTTTTTCAGTAACTGCAGTATCTGTATTTGCAATCTTACCTACCTTAGCATAAATCAAAAATGCCTACCTTGTAAATAAATAATCAATTAAACTAGAACCAGTCTTGATGTACACAACAAAGACCAGCTATCGGAGGTTTCTCTATAAGACCTACACGCTGCCACAACTTCAGGCTAAACAAGTCTGAACCAAGAAGTGTTTTGTCCCGGATCTGTATATTTTATGGGAAGCTGATGCTTATTTTCCATGGGAAACTAATTTTTCCAAAGGACAGTTTCAGCTTGGAGGCTCAGCACGGTGCTGCTGTGACAAGCTGTTCTTTTAGCAGAGCTGACAGATTTTTTTTGAGAAATATTTATTTTTTCAACTAAGTCATGAAGCCATTGACAGGTAGTGGAATGAAACAGAATGCAGGGAAGCACACAAGAAAACATGTAAGTTGGAACACGGCCTTTTTCACTGACATAGCCAGAAAGGACACAGGTTGAAGCCACACTTGTGTACCTCTCAGAAGAAGGGCATTAATTATGGGGTAGTCCAAGTTTGCTGACCAAATTGAAGAACCTGAATGGAAAATTTTGTGTCAGGTAGACTCAGAAGGTATTTGGGGGTTTTGTTGCCAATAAGTAAGACGTAAATGATTTTGTTTGATTCAGACCTGCATTTTTTAGGCTAAAAAATATAAACCAAGTGAAAAACACCTTCCAACTTCAATTCTGACCTTGATGAGAAAGAAAAGTTTCATGCCACTGAGAAAAATCTTTTGTTTAGCTCTTAATCAGATTGACACTTCTGAAGCCTAAATGCATCTTAAAATAAAGAATTAAGTTGAAAACAATCCAAAAGGCTGAAAGGCACAGTTTCCCCTAAATTCAGTGTCTTCCGTAACTAGCGTTTTTTAAAGTGTCTTATTCTTTCAAACATTAAATTAGACATCTGAGCTTGGATGTTAAGTCAGTATCTAATAAAATAGGTTTCTCAGATGAACTAGGCCATGAACATCTCGTAATGCAAGGACTGGTATTTTCATTCCTGCCCTCAGTCTCCCTATGTACCATAAGACCTCAGCCAATATCAGCTGCAGTGATGCTCTCTGGAAAACCATGTCTAGAAATAACCTTGCACATCCCAGAGGACTCTTTTGCAGGTACCTTCCATGCAAACAGCTATCAGTCACTGAGAGCTGCCCAGAATACAGAAAAAGGGCACGAAGTGTACTCAGTCACAATGAGTACATCATCCCAAATCCCTTCCCATAAGCCATCAGTGACCTGAATCTTCATTCTCCTCCAAAATTCTTCCTTGTGGATGGAAACTGGCATATACTTTCTCCTTCTTGCTTTTGTTACTGAATACAGCCAATTCACCCACAAAATTCTCCATGGGCATAATAAACTGCATCCAATGTTATACTTTCCTCATGCACTGCAGATTATTTCAGCACTGAAAAGATTTCAGGCATAACCACAAATCCTCAGGAAATAGAACTCAGGAGATACCCAATGATCATGAATCTCTAGAAACTGAGCTGGATTTTGAATTACTGGCTTGTAAACAGACAGTGTTTCTTTTAATAAAAAAGGAAACTTTAAAAAACTTTTCATGTGAATGAATATTTATAAAAACATCTCTCTAGTCTAATTGTAAACTTCTGTAAATTTCTAGAAGCTATGCAAAAGCAGTTATTTGCCAAAATAGGCAACCACGTGAATTTAGGACTGTGTAGTCTATGAAGACTGACAATTTTAACACATAAAGTGCTGATGATGTCAAGGAGTAGCTGGTGAATTGTGTCATAACACACTGTATTGACTTCATACCACTGTTATTTGGAAGGTGACTCACACA
The DNA here is from genome assembly GCA_013401335.1 of Brachypteracias leptosomus. Taxonomy (NCBI): domain Eukaryota; kingdom Metazoa; phylum Chordata; class Aves; order Coraciiformes; family Brachypteraciidae; genus Brachypteracias; species Brachypteracias leptosomus. Next base: position 174,055 of record VYZX01006396.1, read on the forward strand.
CATTGAAAAAGCAATGAAGTCAATGGTTGAACAGGATGCGAGATTTACAGGACACAAGGATTATGAGCAGGGAACACTCTTGGTTGTTCTGTCAATGAGGTACCTGAAAGCAGTCAAGTTCATCTACATTCCTCACCACTCAAGAAGCCTAATGTGCTCAGCATGATCGAACCATCTGTTGGCACAGGTATTAAAATTGTGACAAGAAGACTTCCATGTCTTTCTATTCAAGCCACTTTGCAGATAGGACCTTTCTCTCTGACCTGTGACTGTGCCCGTACTAATAGTTTAAATGAATCACAATCACACACCACATAAAGTTGACAAAATAGTTCTTTGTAAACTTTCACCCTGTGCCAAATAAAATTCTCCTCGGCAATGCCCCAGAAAGGCTGGGGAGATAGAGCACTCCAGGAGCTGTTCCCGGTAGGCAGCTGGTCCTGGGGCTAGGGACGTTCTCGAGGTCACTTTGTTTACTGGTACAGGCACAGCTTCAGCATACAAATTTACACATAGTGTAGAAATGTCATGCTGGGGCTTGCAGCATCCTGGAACTGTGAAATGATATATTTTCTGCAGAATGACTTCCACTCATTCTCGGAGCTCCTCAGATTGTACCAGAGAATGTGGCAGGTTGTCCCAAGATAACAAAACATAATATTACTATTGCTGTGACCTCTTGAGAGCCCTGAAGTGCACAGCACTCTGCAAACATATTACTAAAAGAATGTCCCCACCACCAAAAAATGTGTAACATAAGCAAGATAAGAACCAACAGGGGTATAAAAGGACAGAAAACAGTGAGATGATCTTGGAAGGCACCCCAGGAAACTGCTCAGCTATAAACACTGCCACATTTTTGTAGGCCTGATGAGGTATTTTCAAAAGCTTGGGGAGACATTTTCACATCTGAGCAAGAGTATCAGGATGCTGCAGATCAACCTTCACCCATTTTCCAAAGTCAAGCAAAGTATGCTGAGATGCACAAATGGAAGATCTGTTAATGCAAAACCCAGCTCTTTTCCAAATGGCAACTGTCACGACACCTCTCCTGGGACACCACGTTCACAGTCTTTTCCTACATTTTGTAGCAAAGGCTTTATATTTACACATTTTTTCCCTCTCCTAGCAGCCCTGCCAACTCCCTGCTGGATTCTTTCCCTCTTTTGCCTCGTCACCACCACTGATGGAGGCCAAATACTCTTCATTATGTGCAATCTCGTGATGTCCACATTCGGTTTTTGCTGAGATTACTTCAGATGGGCTTAGACAAGTCCAGTGAAACATAACTGCCTCTGAGGATGTAATCCTGACTCATAGTATTTGAGAGGACAGGAGGACTCAGAGCCACAGCTCTTGGAAACGGGTAATGAGATCAGGTTTTTAAGTATAACCCTCTCACATTTACAGAAGATAAAACCTTCAGTTTCATGAAGTTATTTCTTCTAAGCCAACTTCATAATCTTTGATGTCCAGCTCTGAGCTTTTCATAGTTTAATAGAAACTTATGAGCCTTTAAAGCTGAAAATTTTACTGGTGTGTCTGTCCATGGTTTGAGGAACCATCTCAAAGATCCCTATTAAGACAAATCCCTCTGACGAAACTCCAGTATAGTTAGTCTCCCTCAGCTGATTTTATACTCCATAGAGAAAAATAGGAGCTTCTACAGTTCGGGTCATTTAACTTTACCTGGTGTTTTATAGCAAAATGAATTCTGCCCTAGAAAAGCTTTTTTCCTTTCATAAGAGGAGCCAAGGGACACATAGTCTATACCTAAAGTTAGGTGAAATTAAGCTTTTTTAAGTAGTAGCACTATTTATTTTTGTGATTAAATTTCAAGTTTATTCTTTTAAAGAGCATCCCATATTTGTTGAATGGAGACGTGACTATATTGGTAGACACACTTGTGAGCACAGATGAAAAGCTTGCCATTTGACGTCAGCTGGGCTCCTGCACTATGCCATAGTTTTCCAGACTTGTAATTCTGTTTACCTCAATCTGAGAAGAGGCCCAGGACTTGAGGTCCTCCATATGAAGAAGTATTCACCTGGGAATGTATCAGAGTACAACAGCCTTTTAGATTAGCTGCCTGGTCAGAGCATCTAACTGTTTCTCCAGGATTTTGGTTGTTTTTTAGGTGCAAAGAGTTTCAGTCTTCCCATTTCATGGGCAGTAATTACAGCTGTGAGGCACTGATGAAATTGTTATCAACCTTGTCCATATGTGGAGCATACACAGCTTTCCAAAAATTTGTACTGATTTTCTCCACTTCTCATTTGAATCCCTGATGAATTCAGCAAACCGCCTCTCAGCAGTTAAGAGAGCAAGATAGCTCAAGGTGAGCAGGAGTTGTGAAGGCAGGTAAAACATGCCAAAGAAACATGATTAGTGTTCTTTATAGAAGGGGTTAGCTCTACCTACATGCACATAGTTTCCCTCTCCTTTGGGGAACAACATGGATCAAACGCTATAGCTCAATTTATTTTTGAACCATGAGAGGAAAGAGAAGTAATGAAGGCCATCGCAGTGAGCAATGGTCACAGAAGGTCTGAAGATCTGCCCTTGAGGTATCTCTTGAAACCTTCTTACACTTTTCCTAAACAGCTATCAATGAATTCAGTGAGGGCACCTGGGGAAAATGAAAGAAAATCATCAATGCATAAAACAGATGAGAGAGAATTACTCTCCCTCCAACCATGCTGGATTGCAGCTTCTATGGTGGTTGACCTTGCACTGGACACTTGCAGAGTGGAGAAGGAGTGCACTGTTGTGGCAGCTATGCTATCTTGCTCTGCCCATGGTGACAGGCAGTGCTGTGTTCACTCTGAATTATAGGGCAAGTCAATTTTTTTTCACTGAAGTATAGTATAAGAACATAGCTATTTCCTGTTGAAATACTCATTGATTTAAAGATCATCTCTTCTTTACTGGAGGTTAGATATAAAGTTGGTCTGAACAATTTGATAGACAACTTTAGATAAAGATTGTGGTTTCATAGTAAGAGTGCATGTGATCAGAAGATACTGAAAGCTCTTTACTCTCAGATATGTTGTATGTTGAATTTTGTACATGAGTGCATTTTATTAATAAATTTTTTTCCAAGTCTCCATCCTACTTTTATTCCAAAATAACTTTTCTAAGTGACATCTTTAATGTGTAATAACACATATTGACTTTGCTCTGAATCTAAGCCAGGATGCAGGATACCTTCATCTGGTTTCCCCCTCAAGCTCCCTTAAAGCCCAATAAATCTGTGACTATTTCCTCTCTGAAGCCTCAGAGAATATAGAATTACTTCACAACTCCTCGAGCCCAGAGCCCTCAGCATGGCTGATGGAAAGCCAAGATCAGAATGGAGTTGCTGAAATTGGGAAGTGAAACAAAAATATTCCCCCAGAAAGGAGCAGAGCGCAATGACAAAAGCAAGTCCCATTTGGAATTACAGCATGATGGTTATCAGCCATCACAGTAAGTGTGTGTTTGCCTCTACAACCTGTTAAAACAGTAGCAACTGTCATATGGTTCTAGTCATAGCCCATCATTAACAAGAACTCTGTAACAGCACTTGATGTAGTCACAAGCCAATGCAATTTAGTTTTGTCATTGTACAGTCAGCAGTTTCTTACTTTTCCTGTAAAGGGATAAATTATATTTCAGCTTTAATTTTATACAGTGTCATTTTTGAAAGAGCCACTTACACTCCCCATGCTGCTGTTTTACGGTATGATGTCATATTAAGCTCTATCTTTGGCATAAGTTTTATTGAGCATTACATTACTGCTGGCTTTGAAGTACAATTTCATATACACTTATAGGTTCAGGCTAAGGGAAACACTGCTCTGGTTACTGCCCATGTCTGCACGGATCTGTGGCTGCAGTATACAGTGCAGGGTGAAGAGTTTCAGCTTCCAAGAGTGAAAGAACAGGTTTTTTGCTGCTTTCCACTGCACCTCGTTAACAAGGGAGAAAGAGTTTGGCCACTCTTTCATTTGTATTCACATGAGGATCAAAGTGTATTTACATAAATGCAATATCTGTGTGCAAAACCACCTGCTCCTGTTCTCCCATGCAGGGAATTTCCAAGGGCAGAGGATGTTACTTTTAGTTTTTTCTATGCATAGCAAGAGATGGAGCTCAGGCAAAGTGTATGGCAAAAGTCCCCATATGTGAGCACTGATGGTTGAGTTTTTTTACAGTTTATTGCCCTTTATCTATCTGCAGACAGACTATTAACAGGACTTTGAGGACAGAAGGTTTTTATGGTGTGCTAAACAGGTTGATATTTCTGTCTCATGTCAAAAAGAAACAAAGATGATCTTTCTTCATCAAGATTGTAAAATATGATAGAGTTCGGTAGGGATTTCTTTGGTGTTGCAGGAATGCAGGTAATAGCTACATGAATACCAGAAGCTACCCCAGGACTTCATCATCCCTGAATACCCTGACCTGCTATCCATTCAGATATTTCAAAGTCTCACTGCATACCCAGACAATGCTGCACAGACACCCTGCATCCCATAGTCCTTCTCACCAAGTTTGGCTCTACAGCTCTTCCTCTAAACAGAATAAAGGAAAACTGCTGAGTTTGAGAGTGTCCTTATCAAAAATACTTTCTTTAATGTCCTTGTAGATTCAAAGTGGGATTTGTAGGCATATCACTGCAGTTTAATTATTCCTCTCCTTTTCTGCTGTATGATTCCAGCTTTACAGAAGCTAAACCATTAAAATATGTGTTTCTCTCACAGCATGGACATTTGGCTCTAAGTATTACTTAAAGGACATGGGTAAACACAGGAAAAGACATCCCAGCAGGAGGGAAGTGATTGTGAAGACAGAATGATCTGACAGCAATTCAAAATTAACAGTAGGTTACAGAGTAGGAAGTCTCAGATAATGAATTGTTTTATTTAAATAGCCAGCGGGTCTCAGCCCAGAGAACAATAGACTCTGCTTCTACAGCCAGTGCTCTACACACGCAGGGAAATTCATTTGGTCAAGACAATGAAGACAAGAAAAAGGAAGATAATATCTCTGAGGGAAACACCAGGCTGAGAGATTGACCCTGATTCTCCTTTTGCCCACAGCAGAGAAAGTCACTTAAGGTGAGTATTCCACGGCAAAGCGGGAAAACAACAAGGCAAGTCTGGGCTTTTCCAGCCTCAGGGTGGTTTTTATTTTTCATTTGAACACCTGCGAGGTTCTCAGAACAGGATCCATAGCCATGCTGGGTCAGGAGTGGGACATGGAAAGTAATTGGAAAGCTTCCAAACCCTAATGGGGACCCAAACCTTGACTGTGCAGGGATACAAAACAGGGCACAGTAACAGATGGACGTGAAAAGGAACACCTAGGGAAGAAGGGGACTATTTTGCTTTAAATAGACCTTTTTCTTGCTGTGTTCTCATTTCTCTGGGCAGTCCATTACCCACACTCTTCCTTCTTGGAGGAACTCCCAGCATCGTTGGCTCTGCCCAAACCATAGGCGAGTGTGCCTTGCAGTGCACCTTAGCTTGAGCTTTCCCTTTGGCATTGGCACACCCCACCAGGGATGTGTTTTATAGACTAGGTCTCCTCTATGAGGAATGACAATTTCGAAGAGAATCAATTTATCCACTGATTACTCTTTAAAGGGAATTTAGGTTATTATGAGACAGGGCGTTCTCTACAAGACCTTGGAAAAAACAGACGCACTGGTGGACAGAGAATTACTTCTCCAGGTCTTTGGGAGACTGAGCAACATATTCCAAACTAAGCAAGGGCATGGAGCAGTTTCTGGTTTTCTCCATTTGGTTTAGCCTAATTATACTCAATAGGGAATCAATTTGAGATAAAAGGGTGGCTAGTAGCTGTGGCCATTAATCAGTGAGGCAGCAAGTTCACAAGCCCTTGTGGAATAGACAAAATCACCTGTGAAACCAAGAGGATAAACTGGAGAAGGATTGTAGGGAAAAGTGAAGTATGTCAATGAGTTTCCACCACCATGGAGTCTCTTATTTTCAGTATTCAGTAGGGTGGTTAATGTAGTTTACATAAATGAGCTTCCATACTGATTATATTTGCTTATAGCAGTAGCACAACCATACCTGTTGTCTATTTTAGAAAGATAGGGAGTGTGTGGCAAATCATCTCCCATCATGAGTTGACATCAGACTGAAAAAATGCTACTTGAGGAAAGAATAAACCATTCTCCATATCTTCCTGGGAACAAGAAGAGGAGGGCTGATCCTACAAGAAGAAAGTTTCCAGTCAAGCATTAGGAAAAAGACCAGTGGCTGAGTTCGGGGAAGCCAAACTCAGAAAATTTTCTGTTTGGGCAGTGCCCATCACAGGAAATTTTTTTAAAAGATACTAGACAAATCTCTGTAACACACTGGCCAGGTCTAACTGATCTTGCCTTGGGGCAGGGAAAGGATGAAATGCCTTCTAAAGCTCTCTTCCAGCCTTATTTTCCATTTTCCACCTACAAAATGTTTTCAGACAACTGTGATGTTTTTGTTTCTTATTTTCCCTTAAGAAGCAGTTGGGAAGCTGTCTGTCCACTCAGCAGAAAGCTTGTCATTCAAACCCCTTGAACGCATGAGCTGGCTGCCATCCATTTTGACGAAGACTCTCAAAGAGGAGCTGGGTAAATTGAAGTCCGATGAGATTACCAGTCAGTAACGGCATTCTTGGATGTGGGGAGCGTGCTCCTCTACTTGGGGAATGAGAAACGTTCACTTATTTCACGTATCCCACTTAAAAAGACACTCAAGGGGAACAACTAAGATGTTTATGATTGGGTGATGCTTATGATCAATGCTGGTTGGGGTGGTTCTCAGAGCAGCAAACCCAAGATGAAAGATTTCATATCACATTACCAACCCCCAAACCCAAGTGTGCCAACAAAATGAACAGAAACCCTTTGGAAATGCATAGAATTCAATTATTTTGGCTAAATTACCACATCCATAGCAAATTACAGGCTGTCTATTGGAAAATATCTCCTCTCAGTCCTGCCATTTTTTGTTCTTCGGTTCTGTTTATGTTCTCAGCATTTTCCCTTCCTGGCAATGACCCAGTGTTTTTTGGGAAGGACTAAAGATAGGCTTTTGCTCCACAGAACACTATTTAGTGGTTGGATGAGGCTGCAATTAGACAATGTGGTCTTCGATTCCCCTACAGACCCGTGATATCAAGCTTGCAGTGTGACCTAAAATACTATATCCAGATCTGAGCCTTGCCAAACCAAAGCAGTGCAGAAAATCTGACTGATGTTTAGGGGGAGTGATAAGGGTTATGTAGTCACAGGCTGTCAAAAGCTGCTTCTTATCTTGAGTGTCTTCAAGGGGTTTGGAGAGAGATGAAGGAATTCACTGACTTTAAACTCCCAATGGATGGAAGAACCCATTTCTGCCCGTTGATGTACAACAAGTCCAGGGATAGAAGACTGCAACAGCCCAAACCTAAGTGAAGATTGTACTTACCTGAAAGCAGAGAGGACCTGCCCAGAGGTACCAGCGTGGGCCTCAATACCTGTACACTTGGCTTAGCCCACCAGCCATCAACCCTCCTCATGCAGAAATCAGGGGGGTTCAAAACACTCCAACCTTTCCAAACAATGTAGAGGGGCTAGAATGGAACCACAATTTCTCCCCAAAATTTTAAGCAGACATTTAAGTATCTGCTCATTTTCTAATTTCTCTCGCACATTTGAGATTTGATTTTTGTGCTTCTATCTACAATCACGTGTCAGAGGTCTTGATGGGCAGAGGGAAGCTCATTTAAAACCTGTGCTTGGCATGATACATATCCCACAGCAAATGCTTCATAGCCTGGAGAAGTGAGCCAGGAGCTCACATTCACATTTAGAAATCATCAGCCTTCTTGGGCAAAATAGGGACATGTCAGAGCAAATGCAGTACCACCAACTGTGTGGGTCTGGTGCCTGTGCTGTGAGTTATCTTGTAACTTTGTGAGGAGGGGGCAAACACATCTCTCCCAGTACTGTGCTGTCTAATCATACCCCAGCTTTTCATGCATTTATCATCACGTCAGCCCTCTGTGATAGGGGATTAGAAGTGAGAAATTGAAGCACAAAATGTCAGGTTGGGTTTTGAAAATATTGTAAACGGATAGATATCTTACTCATATTTTAAAAATCCAGTTCCACAAAAATGACCAAGATGACCATGACAGAGCAAGATTTTCTCTCCCAAACACATCTCCAAAGGCATAGCACTACTTCTGCATTTTAAAGGCTTTTTCCTAATTTTAATTTAGCCTGTTTCAGGCTCTAAAGTGAAATTACAGTCCTAGACTTACAAACAAAAAATTTTGTAGCAGCTACAAAAACATATAAATATTTCTGGACCCAGTGACATCCATAATCAGATTAAGTGGAGTTTTCTAATATTGTAACTAAAGTTTCCTTAGCACATGTCACTATGGTATCTGTCTCTCACTGCATATGGAAAGGTCTGGGAAGGGAAAAAGAGAAGAGAGAGAAAAACAGAAAAATTAAACGAAGGCCACAGAATTATTTTGGTAGCATTTAAACTCAATTACATTACATTACATAATGAGAGACTGTTCCTCTTATTTCTTTTTTCCATACAAGTAACTGGTTTTTCTAACATCCTAACATGGGTTCCCTATAAATCATCATAGCTATCTTTCACAACACTGTCCCGTGTAAAACAAGCAAAAAAAAAAGAAACGAACAAAGTTTTTAAGAAAAATAAACTTTTAATCCATAATCTGTGAAGCCTATTGCATTTCTTGATGGCCATGGGTTTATCTGGAGGCATACAGAAGGGATGAATGAACCCCATAGAAAAGTTTCAGTTCAATCAGTTCAGCTTTCAAAGCCAGATGAAATCTCAAAAAGTTTCATTTACCTCAGGGAATTTGTGAAGAGAGAGATTCTCACCAAAGATGGCGATTTTACATTAACCTTCAGGTCAGACTGATGTTGCATTATTAGCATTATTTAATTAACAAAATTCATGCTTTGAAACTTTAAATATTTGCAAATTCATCCCCTATAGTGACTTTCATTCATTATTATTTATCTATGGCCGGAGTCAGCCCGTAGCAGCTCTCATTTCCCGCAGAGGGAACAGCTGGGGGAGACAATCCAGTCACTCTCTTTAGGTGTTTAAATGGGAGCAGAGCTCCTCCAGAAATCTGGCTCCAATTATGAGCACTACGTGCTTTGAAAATCTGACCCTCGTGTTCAGTGTCGGCTAGACATTTTACAAACAAGTCTGATGATAATGGCATAGTCATAGAGGCAAAGTGCTCACGGCGTAGACACAGCACAGGCTTGGAGCTTTGCCAAGGCAGCGATTCTGGTGTAGGATCACACCTCTTCACATCACCAACCAGTGAGTGTTAGTGGGTCTGGGCAGCATGGGCACAGCCAGAGGGAGCAGCCAGCTAAAGATCCCCAGATGACCATCAGATCTACGTAAGTTTGCCACTAAAAATGCTTTTCTGTGAAAACCTCAGGATTATGTAGGGAGAAAGCATTCACATTTGCTGTTAATTTTTCCAAAAATAAAAACATTTTGATAACTATTGAAGGAAATGCTGATTTTTTTTCATATTCTTCTGCCATCTTTCTTTTTTTTTTAAATTTCGTTTTGTCATTTAAAAAAACACACTCAAAATATGTCATTTAACTTAATGGATTTTTGGTTTGTATTTGCCAAGGACTGCTCCACCTTTGTCATCGGCTATCTGGATGGCCTGAAGGAAAACACTTTACCTCTTTCCAACTCTGTTCTGTTGACGGTTAAAGGCGAAAGCGATGCTGACGTGCCTTGTAAGTGCTTGGAGATTAAAATGCTCACACTCCCGATAGATAGGGAGAGTCTATGGGTATGTACACAGGAGCTAATTAAACTTTCAGTACCACACTCTTCCACTCTGTACCCACAACATTTGTGAAAAAGTCCACTGATGCTTTATAAAGCACCATTTCTCATATCTATCCATCTACCTGCCAAATCTTCATGACCATGAGAAAGTACTTGAAATGTGCATGACTGATGCCTGCAAGTACAGCAGCATCAGGGAATTAATTTGAATAATGACATCTCCTAAATACCATTCTAGGCATCATGCTCAAAAATCACCTTTTTTCCATTGCTTCTCTCTGGTTCTTCCTCGTGTACTGGGACCCCATGGCAAATCTGGACATGAGTCTCATCCTTTATGGTGTGAATATGGTCAGGCTGTAGAGAAAACCAGAGAAGGAGAGCATGAGTCTTGGCTCATCATTGTGCCACAAGACAGCAGCAAAAGGAGTACCAGGAAGGGAATGGAGTTTTGCATGGGCTCGGTGTGAGAAATTACCACTAAATGTGGGAAAAAATCAACTAGTATCTGGGTACATGCCACTTTCTCTGGGAAAGCCATGCTTTTCCTGTGGGTTTTAATAGAGGGCTGAGGTGGGACTGCACTTGCTCCTGTCAATGCCAGAGCTCACAGGGAAGGCTGTGTGGATATACACCTACATGCACCAGTGCCACCTTGGGATGCCAGTGTGGGAACAGGCTCTGGTGGTCCTTGGTTTGTGGGCTGTCTCTGTGTCCATCCTTTCCATCCTGCCTCTGGAGTCCCTGAATCCTGTCTCTAAGAGCCTGTGATGCCAGGCATTTTGGTGGGAAGTACAAGAAACCCTCTAGTGGACAATTAAAGGGAGCAGGTTTAGGTTCCAAATGTGAATATTTTTATTGCTTATCGATCTTGCAGAGACCATTTATCTCTAGGCAGACATCTAGCTCCTTTTTGGTGTGTTTTTCTCCTGGTTTCAGCAGCACCTCGGTCTAATGCCCTGAGTTGGGCACAGATGCTTGTCTTGTCAGGGTTGGAGGCTGTGCCAACAGGTAGTGAAAGCCAAGAGATCTCCCGGTGGCCAATATTCAGGTGGCAATGCTGTGTGTGTGGAGCCCTGGGCTGCTTTATACTAACTGCAGACTAAATGGTACATTTTTAAAGGTAGTCAGGCATGTAACTACATAAGTACTTAAGATTTCCCCTCTGCATCCCTGCAAATCCAAATACCTTGGAGGCTTTCCTGAAAATCTTTCAGTAGTTTAAGCCCCTTTATAGCTTGTTAGGTAAGAGTCTTGCCAGGGTCCTAGGGTGAAGTACTATCTCTCCTAGGCCAATGGTAAGAGCTGGATAGGATAAAGATTTCCTCATCTGAAGTTTCTAGGATTGCAAAGTCCAGCTTTTTCTGGTCCTTTGTATACCTGCAGATTTTATTTTTGGCTGGACAGGATATCCCTTATTGCGAGATACATTTATCTTAGCTACTGCTTCCTCAGCCTAAAATCCTCCTAGAGAAGCAATGGCTATCGAGGTGCTTTCACACTGAGAGCAAATGCAAAGCCTGCTTGTCTCTGTAACTGTCCTTCTCAAGTATGTCCCCAGAGACCTGGCAATGAACATCACTACAGCTTGGCCCCCTTAGTCTGCACTGCAAAGAGCCTCAAAGCACATCCAGGAACACTTCCTTTGGATGGGTGTCCTTCCTCCTTGCTGCCCATCCTTTGCACCTCAGCTGAACTCTTTCTCAGGAGTTGAGATACCAGTTCTCCTTTGGCTTAGCTAGTGAAAACACTTCCTTTTCCATCTCAGGGGGCTAGTGCCTGCCTCCCCAGGCCATGCAGGGAGACAAGGGCCTATTTCAACTCTTCTGAATACAACTGTTCCAGTGTGGGCAAAGTATTTAAACTACATTACACTAGTGAGTCAGACATGGTGTGGGAACACACCTCTATGCACTGATGACTGGGGCTCCTCTAGAGGAAGCAAAGCATGTTTTTTCCTCTTTGAGTTTGTTCCTGAATCTTATCCTATTCCTATTTTAAGCAAATACATATGCTAGTTCAAGCAGGTAAAGCAGTCTGCTGCAGGCTTCAACAGGGGTCTCTTAGTTTCTCGATGGTACTAAGGTGGCGAGTGAGCTGCCATGGCTCAGTGAGCACCTTAGAAAGGATGCTTGTCAAGTATAAAATAATGTTAACAAATTAAAGCAATTAAATTTAGGATGTGGTATGTCAAAAGTCAAAGAAAAATGCAGCTGCTGGCATCATGTTGGGGTGCGTTTGTCACATCATGTCAAGGAGAATCCCAATAGATAGAGGGATCTTTCACTGTGCACAGAAAATGAAACTTTCATGGTCATCATAGGTTATAAATGGGACTGTTGTTGACTTTCTTCATGCGAAGATTTCCTGCTCCCCAAAAAAACACCAACGGTCCCAGAAAAAAAATTCACCCAAGCAGATTTTCTCCCCATTGAGATCCCCCTTTCAGGTGCAGCCACGTTCGCTCCCAGCCTGGACCACAGTCCAGCCATCAAAGTGCCTTTTGTACCTCCCTCCAAAATAGTTTATTCTTCTCTGGCAAACAACATCATTTAGCACTAGCTGGAGGAGCTGAACGGGCTGAAGTTAGGAAAACCAGATGTATTTGAATCATCTGTCAAAATCAGAGGCCAGCACTTGATCTATGGCAAAGTAATGAAAAGAGTCACTCATACATTAATAGTGCGGAGCCGTAGGAGCGCCGCAAATCATGGGGTGGGATATTGTATGAATGTGTCAATGTTACTGATATCCAGGGGCCTGTTACTGAAACACACACTGATGAAAGACTTCATGTGTGCGCTCAGAAACAAGCCAATAAAGTCCTGTTCCTTGCAGGAAAACAAAAACAAGATCTGAAAAGGCAGCACTGCATTAAAACAACAGTCTCCTGTTACCCTTTTTGCTATCACTGGAGCAAGACACTGGACCTGAGAGATTTTTTTTTATTTTTCTAAACCTTTTTTACAGACTTAACAGCCTACTTCCAAGGTCATGCCATTGAAAGGCAGAAGTGATGACTCAGATGCCATCAGTGGGTTTAACACCCTGTCCTGTGCTGCTGTTATTTATAGCTGGTTTTATAGCCATGTTTTTGAGGCCCCAACTGAGGCAGAGCCCCAGTGCATGAAGTCTTGTACAAACACACAGCAAGGACAGCCCTGGCCAAGGCCTCACAATATGTGAAAGGGGGCTGCAGAGTGCATCTCATGTATGACTAGTGGTATGCAGACCACCTCCAGGTGGGACACAGAAGCATCTCTCTGCAGTCTGGAGGAGATACTTCCTTGTGCAGTCAAGAAATCTCTATCACAATGACAAATTAGGGTGCCACTGAGAGGGAATGCAATGGGGGAAGTGCTTGGAGGCATCAGTCAGAGTCTGCATTTGGAGGCTATGATATATGTGGCAGGGACAGAGGACTGGGCACAGTCTTGTATCTGTGTGATGGTTTGTCTTGATCTAGGGCATTTTCTGCTCTGTCTAGTGGTCTGAAGTTTGATTCCTCTAGTCTGAATGTTATGAGCAGCAGTGATAAAGGTAATGAAGGATGCACTCAGGTACACATTGAATATTAGAGGTTCAATCAGGAATAAAACACGGACCTCCTCAGACCCATCTAGATGTCAAGGCAAATGGGTACTCGAGGATGCAGCTAGCCCCAAATAAACATGAACCTCATGATATTCCCATGGGATCTGAATGGTGTCCTGGTGAATAGATCAGAAATTGTACAGAATCAGATCTGCAGCTAGCATCCATCAGGAAAGCCAGCTTCTCTTGACTTGATTTAGCTGTCAAAATTTGACACCAGCTTACGCCAATGGAAGAATTGGTCCTCTATTCTTGGCAAGGGATTCACAATGAAAGAATGTGCCTATGCTTAGGCAGCTTGCTCTTTTTTTGTTTTAAGATCATGATTCATTCCAGATCGGTGATTAAGTTTAGCTCTTTCATTGATAGGAACTACTCTGACAGCTGCAAATCATAATAATATGTGTTTCTGTACATTTGTGCCTACACGCATGTGTATTTGCTGTTGTAGCTAAGAGCAGTCAATGACTTATGTACATTACACTGTATCTTGAAATGAAGTGTTTGTATGGTCAGGAGAGCTGTGCTCTGATAAAGACACCTTTACCTCACTCCCAGAAAGACCCGTCTCCACACAGGAACATCTCCACCTAGGATGTTGGTCAGATCAGGCCCTGGGTTAGCCCAGGGGTTGCAAACTCAGAATCAAGTAGTTATTTTTTCTGATGCACTGCCTTTGTGCTGCAGTGCACATGTTTCTCTGCAGGCACCAGTCCCAGCGAACTGAGGCTATTCTCCTGGGTGTAGGATGGTGACTGGGGAGGGGATGAGAGAGTTATTAGCAGCAGAGTAATGCAATCCAAATCTTCCCAGGAATGGTGGCAAATTGCTGAGTGATAGCAAAAGAAACTCTCTGGGCAACGCATCCTGCTGGGGCAGCTTGTCCCAGCTGGGAGCACCAGCTAACAGGAATAGGGTTCTCAGCAGGGGCAAGAAAAAGGCTCAGAGCAGCTCCTGAGCTAGGGTTTGTGCTAATCCTGACATGAAGACATGCCTGAAACAGCCCACCCCTGTTTTCAAACATGTGCTGCAAGGCTTACGTTTGCATCTGGATTGTTATCACAAGTAGAAATGCCATCAAAATGTTGTTTTAGTTCTGGAAATTCAGCATAATTCAAAGCTGTTTTTATGATGCTGCTAGCCCCATTTCCACTGATGGAAATTAAGGTTTCCCGAAAACTGAGTGGAGGGTGACAGCGTGCCAGTTTTAGCCCTCCTAGGTGGTGACACTGGTTGCTGAATCTAGTATCTGGGCATGCACCAGAGATTCTCCACAGCTTAACATTTGGCTCTGGTGACTGATGACCACATCCTTGAACCCCACATAACCCAGTCTGCCAGTCTCTGATAGATCCTCATGATAAAATCCAGCTTCAGTGGGATTTATTTTCATCCCTCTAATGAAAGTGTTTTGATTCAGTTTGCAGCATGGTTTAGAGAGCAGGAAATTTAAAACCAGCTCAGTATGCCATAAGCTTGAACGCAGTGATTTGCTGTCAGCCCACCCAACTGGGGTGCAGGCTGGAGAGTGATGTAAAAGCAGTTTGGGGGCTTCAGAAACACTTTCCTCACTATACTGGTGATTCACTCCTCAAAGAACAGAGAGCCATCTACAATATCTCTCACTGACTGTGGACAAAAGCCTATCAAGCAATTCATTAATCCCAAAAACTTGACTGAGATACTACTGCAGACTGAGGAAGTACAATTAAAAGGCAGCATTATGGTGACAGAGAAATTATCAACAATTATTGCTTGGATAGGTAAACTGCTGCATTTACAATATATCAAACAAGCTGGTATTTTTTAAAACATAAGTCATTTAACATATTCATCAGGAATCCTATTCAGGCCTTACATGTTACTCTGAAAAGATTAGCCTCAACAAGTCATAGAGCTGAGGGCATAGAGCCAAGTCACAGAGCTGAGTAGTAGTAGGTGGAGGAAGACGTATAGGAGCTGCATCTTCAAAGGGACGTCTATGTGTGTATTAGGCATGAACATGGGTGCTGGAGCTGGGTTGTTGAAGAGCTAAACCCAGCCTGCCTGACAAACACGGGGTTTTTCTTAACCTGGGTGTGGAGAGGTATCTCCATANGGATTTATTTTCTGAATGGGTCCTACTATACCTGATGGTGCACAGTGAGCTTCTAGTGAAGAGAGGCAAGAAAGCCCCTGACTTGCTTGGTCACAGACAGACAGGAGATCTCTACATCTGCCAGAAGAAGGATTTGGATCTGAATCCAAAACTGTGGGAACCACCAGGCTGTTAGAGATGAGATCACCTGCTGGGGAGCGTGTCCTCCTGCTTCTGCTGGGATGAGAAAGGTTATATTCAGGCCTCCCACAAAAGGATCTGCTCCTGTGGATTTCAGCTGCTGTCAGGTATCTCCATCCAGCCCAGAATCAAGCACTTTGGCTCCCTGAGGAGGACAGTGGAGGCACCACACCATGGACACCAGCACATCCTATGGCTGGCCCAGGCAGCTCCCTGTCCAGCAAAACTGCATTGTGGCCCTTGTTTTTAAGGTGCCTAGGGCTCCTACTGCCTTATCCCTTTTCCTGCGGCAAACACATCTCTTAGTTCATTAGGGACAGAGGGAAAGGTGGTGTGAGCATATCTTACTCTCCCATGCCTTTCTCCACATCTCCTAGCCAGTTGTCACCACTGGTAAATATGAAGTAGCTTGTAAAATCCTGTTTTTCCCTGTCAGAGCATTAGCTGAATTTGAATGGAGTTTAGAAAGGTAACAGGAGCACTGGTTTTAATTTTAAGGGAGAAAAAAACAATCCTCCTTAGCTTGAATTTGTTTTCCAACTTCCAAGACAGCGACCACAACCTCCCTGTTTAACTGCTTCTCCTTATCTGACAGATGGGGTCATGCTGCAGGGATAAAACAATTTACCTTCAACGTAGAGGTCTCACATGTTTATTGGGAACAGCTACATCCCTAGCCTACTCAATATGGTTTTGAAAACAAGTCCTTTTTTAGCGTTTCTTTGATGGCTGGTATTGGGGTTGGGTCCCTTACTTCTTCAGAGAAAAGTGACCTTTAAGTCTCCAATTTTGAAAGGCGTTCCAAACCATGAAGCCCCATGTGCCAAAACCTTTTCACATTCAAATCTCTTTCAAGCAGAACAGGGAAAGGAAGACCAGAGTTAGTGCACTCAAATGACCTCATTTGCCACATCAGAGCACAGAGAATTTATTCTATAAAGAGCATCAGTATGCGTGCAGTATCCAGGATGTCTTGTTAGCCAGATTTTTCAATATTACTACTAATAAGCCAGCTTTTATATGGTATGGTTTGGCTGGGAACAAATGTATAAATTCTACAACATGCAAAATTTTGAGGTCCTGATCTGCAAAGCCACTTTAGCACATATGCAGGTTTAAGTGCACAAATATGGAGATCATAAAAACTTTCCACAAAAGATATTTTCCAGTGGAAAATTAGCTGTTAGGCATTTCAGGGAGAGGGGTCATTTTTAAAATTTTTTTTTCATAATTGATTTGTGAAAGTTCTGCTTTTTGAGAAAAAGGCCAAATATTCCTTCATAATTCAAACACTTACTTTGAAAACAAAACATTTAGATTCAGCTTGCTTTCCACAGCAAATGGTGAGGGTTTGATCTCCCTTTATATCCCCCCATTTTTTTAATTGGTTTGGCCAAGCTTTATCTCCCAGAACACAACTGGATTTTCATATCATGAGAGAAGACTGTGGTGTATCACAGGAAAGAGAACCCGAGTGAGTCTGGTCGATTGAGGCAGATGTGAGCATAAGGCACTTAAATGGCAATTCCTGCAGGGTAGCACATTAGCATTTGCAACTTAGAAAAAAAAAAAAAAGATCAAAAAACTCCAGCTTTCAGCTGCAAAAAAAATTTTGCCCTTTATTGAGAAAAGCTTAAACTTTTCTGTGGAAAATACTAATGAAAACAGTGCTGCTTTCATTTTTGTTAAAACTCCCAAGAGAAAAAAAACATTTCTGACAAATTTCTGAAGAAGTAACTTCTAAAGAAAGTCAAATTGGATCAAAGAAAAGGGGTTCTTTCTGGATAAGTCAAAATAATCAGTTTTCAAAATATGTGTCAAGCAGTGTCTTTGCCTCACCAAATAACACTAACAGAAGCACCTCATGAGAAATAAGCACTTCTCTAATCCTTGAACTGTGCGAGTTCATAGTCAAGAGCATAAACCTAACGAAGAAAGGCTTAACTATATGTGAGTAGCAATTCCTCATAAAATAATGCATCATGTGCTTTGGGATCATCAATGTTTCCATCTCTGAGACTACAGAACTATTAAATATAACCATGTGTTAACCTACTGGTTGCAAAGAATAGGGCACATTATGAATAAGCCAATATCTGTGTGGGGTAGGGCTGTACTACAGGAGCTCTTACAGTGAGAGATGCCTCACATTTGATTAAAAGCTGGCAAGCTGCTCAGTCCTAACCAGGATGCTTTCATAGAGACAGTGCCATCTCTCAGGACTTTCAGTCCACGTGTCAGGTCTTGGAAAGGCAGAACATGGCTGAGAAACCTGGAGGAGGGATTTGTTTGGAATCTTTCTAATTATTTAAGGCTTAACTCAGCCCTTACTCATGTGTATTGCTCTGCAAAGCATTTCATTCAGGCTTATTTCAGTGCAGAGCTCTGAAAAGGTTTAACTCACCTCATGCTGCCCTGAAACATATAACTAAGGATAGATAATGCCATCACTTTTTACCTGCAGCTGTCCAGAGGTTTCTGTAGGATCCTTAATCCTATACTGGTGAATGGTTCACAGCAGCAACCCCAGTACACAGGAGACCTCACGGTTCACCTGGGAGCAAAAGCACAAAAGCAGAAGGAGCAGCAGTGCCTTATATGGATGCTTAAAAGTGAAAGGCTCTATCTGACCATAAATCACTGCTTTGCTTGGTCAAGAGAAACCCTAGCTTTAAGTAAAGCAAGCAAAAGTCTTATTTTCAGGAGAGAGAGGGGAAACAGATACGGATGGAGAAGCTTATCCTGGAGAGCTGGGTTAGTGGGTCTGCAATAGACCAAGCACAGGCAGGACCTGTTTCAGCAGTCCACGTTCCCCATATGTCTCTGAGGAAGGGGCAGTGCAGATGGCAAACATCTCCCTCTAGAGAAAAATGAAAACCTGACCATCTCTCACTCTATGGAGGGATCCACTGCACTTGAGACTTTGTTATGGTTTGTCCCTGTTTCTATCAAACCCTTGACTCAGAAAATACAGACAATAGAAAACTATGGCACCAATGTCTGTGCTCATACAGCCAATAAGCTGGGCGCAGATGGTTTTAGAGGAAGAAAGCACTGCTGGAAAAAATTTTCCTTTAGTGTAGGAACATCTCACTCCCAGGACATGCTTCCAAGGCACTCAGCAATGTCCACTGCATTACCCAGGCTGGTAGGTAACCAGTGTGTTTGATATGAGGTCAAAATGATGTGGTTCAACACTGTCCAAGTGGATAATATAATGTTTTGGGGTTTATTTTTTGCATATTTCAGGATGGACATAAAAAAACCTTTGCCAGTACCTATCAATGTTTGGAACCTGCTGCCCTATAACCAGATGCACTGTACAACTTTCCAGTTCTTCTGTCAGGGGGTAGATTTACAGCAGAGACTGAATTGTCTAGAATAGTTGATATTTAGCCCAAGCAATGCTATACTGCCCTCTCCTCTAAAGGTCTAGTACACCTTATCTAACCCAAACTCCCACTCCATGGGGACACAGGGGACAATGCTGTCCTTTACTGGTTGCATCTTACTTTGCTGTAAAGCTCTCTCTGATTACATGGTGTGTTAATCTTCACACCTCTTTCTACTGCAACTATTGTGCTGGCACGAAACACTTGATTTAATCACATCATGAAGCACAGATGTGCATAAGAAAGGTTATTCATCCCTTCAGCAACACGAGTGTGGTGGGAACAGACTAACACAGAGCTCACTGCCTCCGACTGCCCTTGAAGATTGCTGGGATATTTGAAAAAAAAAGAAAAAACAGAATACAAGGACCAAAAATATACTAAACCTCATTCCCATGGTGTACAATGTACTTAACAACCAGCTTCTTCAGAGCACAGCCAATAAAATAAAAAACCTCACCAGCTTTGCTGGCACCGAACGCAGTGTTTTCCAGATATCTCTGATAGCCGGTTGGCATTTTAACTCCCTGTGCTTCTGAGAGAAGAAACACTGGATTCTTTTTAATTTTAATTGGAACTGTTGAAAGTTTATTTTGTTGTTGTTATCACTTTCTGGTAAGTGTCAAGCGAAAGGACATGAAGACAAACAGAGGGACTCCTGGAGAGAAGTGAGGACCCCAAATACCTTCCTTCTCTTCTGCTTTGACCCAAACAGAGCAAAGGGCAAGGGGAGCTAGGGGGGCTTAGAGGCTGAGGAGATCACTAAACCAGTGAGCAGCCCTTCATCTCCCAGAGTCACAGTGGCTCCATGCTCCCTTCCACATCCATTTCCCAGGGACCACAGGGTCTGCGGACTGGACTCCTCTCCCTCTCCTTCCAAATGATGGGTGGGAGAGACAGAAAATTTAGAGAGGGAGTTGGTGACCTCTCTTCCTTTCTGTTACCCCTTCCCTGTCTGTAGATGCCTTCTTTAGTGAGTGGTGTGTTTCCGGATGAACCATGCTGAAGCCATGGAAAGCACAGGGAGAGAAGGGATGCTGGGGCAGGAAAGGGTCCGGTGGTGGGAAGGTGATCATCCCCTTCCAGGTTGCCATCATCTTGCCTTCAGTAGCAGTATCCCACACACTTTTGCTGCAAGTTAAAGTACTTATGGGTAAGTATTTCGAGGTATTTATTCTAGCCAGCAATCTGCAAAACAGGAGCAAGTGTGAAAAATCCAGCTCCTCAACAATATATCTAGCTCTGGTAACAGGCTGGATTATCCCATAATGCTTTCAGAGAAGCACATTCTTCTCTTCTTTGACTATATAGGGAGACCTATTTTCAGTTCCTGAGTGCGTCAGGTTGAATCCAGGCTTTGGATTCCAGTTCAGCTGAGCATATTGGCATGTGCTGTGTTTTAAGCTGGTGGCTGAGACCCTGCAAAGTTCACATCACTCAATCATGTATCCAGAAGTAAGTGGATACTTACAGGTTTCACTAGCTCCAAGCCCCAGCTTTGGGAGCAGACAGCTGCACATCTCAGATGCTCTCAGGGAAGAAACTTCCTCTCTCGCTCTCCCAGGGAAGTCACTCTCAGAAGAAAAAGTGGTATTTTACTCAATTCCTCTATCAATCTTCTGTCTCAGCCTCATCTGGGACCATCCTCAGGATAGTGCAACTGTCTCTGAGAGACACACAGACATCATGACCGATAAGGAAGCCCAACTGATTAACACGGGGGGGAAATAAAAGCAGGGAACAAATTAGTGACATTTGGGCATATAAACATATCTACAAAAAATTAGGAAAAAAATGTGTTTCCACAGAGAGAAGATTCACTTTTGCCTGTGGTATTAATTTTAATGTGATACATGTTCACTTATTTATTTAGCACTACAACAGTTAGTAGGCTGGTGATAAAGATCTTCAGTGTCATCCAGGGTTTTGATTTGCGCAAGTATCTTTATCAGTATTTTTCTCAGAATCAGCATGATATAGTAAACAGTACTAAACGTTATCTTTTTTAAACTTGAAAAGAAGGCATCTCTTAGGCCAAAATTATTTTCAAAGGAAGGAGATAAAAAAGAGTTTTAGGGATTTCTTTGTTCTATCAAGGACAAAACAAGGAGAGAATCAGGATGGAATTGAGGTAAACAATTAAGGCTGCAAAGAATTGCATTGTCTCTGTACTCTGGAAGGTCCCAATTCAGCAAGATATTGCAGTATGTGCTGGATTTTTAGGAACAATTTCAGAGTTTCAAGTCTGGCATAAACCTGTGTCCTGCCAAACAGGTCTTCCATGGAGATTGGATGGTCTTTGCAAAGGTCCTTTAGCTCAGATTTTCATAGTAGTGGTCCAAAAGAATAACGCACAAACATATGGACACAAACAGACAAGGAGTCATCAGGTTAAAATCTCAGAGCTGTTTTATATGGGAGATCAGTTCACCATTTTCTGGAGATGGTGGTGGCCTTCCTCTCTCCACCCACTCCAAGGGGAGCTCAGGTTAGGTTTCTTTCTTTTAGTAGCAAACAATGGAAACAAAACAGACCACCATGACCTATTGGAAATCTTGCAATATCTCCTGTTCCCCCAGCTCCTAGGTGGGAGTTCCCATTAGGGCTGGATTAGGCTAAATCAGATTATGCACCACAGACAATGGTGTCTGCAAGCTGGGGACAAAAGCTGTCAGGGCAAATCTCTCCTCAGACCCACTAATATTGTGCTGCAGCAGGACTGTGAAACGAGTGCCCTGAATCAATGCTCCTCTTGTGGGCAGGCTGCAGGGTAACAGATCAGAAGCAGGCTGTGCGTATTTTGTGTTAATTGAAATAAAACTCTGCCAACACATCTACATCTGTCTCAGGTGTTAAAGAAGGGCAAGTGCCAGCTACGCCAACCAGCATCTTTCCCTGATTATTTTCCTTTTTTTACTTTACTTCATTTATTCTACCTTCTGTTGGCAGCCATGGACCAAAGCTGCAAGGCAAATGCACATTTGGGGCAAAGTACTAAATTTGGCCAAGACTGTCCCCGGTCTTTCAAGTCTCATCTGACTGATGCTGGTGCTTTAATGCCTGGATGTGCAATTGAAAAACAGCAGGACCAATGCAAGAGGAGATTTCAAGCCCCCTTCTGTGAAGGGCTGGTTCTGTGGGATTTGGTAAAGCTGTAGTCATTTGAAATATCCATTATTGGAGATTTTCCATGTGCATGCATGCACAAGTGTGCGTGTGCGTGCTCTGTGTGCATAAAGTCTTCTTTCTGAAGCTCCTTAGATAATTGCAGAAAGTATGAAGCTTCGCAGGCCTTTCTGAATTAAAGCTTCTATTTCCCCCCCCACCCCCCCTTTTTTAAAGCATAGCTGTGGGTTCAGTAATTTATAGTTTCACGTTAAGATAGTCATGAACTATCTGGGCTGTTTTTTATGACTAAAGCCATTTATATATGTTTCTCCACTTTAAATCTTCCTCCCCCTAACAACTGACACTCCTGAGCAGGCATGGGCTACTAGATTAAGTGGTTGAAAACTGTGGTCTTTAGCATTGCCTTGAATAGAAAATCCCACTTGATTTAAACACTTACAGTTGCCTAGTCATAACAGTTAGCATAAGAGTAGTTACTGTAGACTAACCCTCTCTGTAAAAGAAGATGTCCTTATTAAGGCATTTGGAAGACAGTACAGTCTTTTCTGTCCTCTCTCAGGTTTTGCACAGTTGAATCCTGACCTACATTACATCACCTAGCCTTGAATTTGATGTAGACCAGGGTGAAATCTGGCTTATCGCCTGTCTTATAAACACGGAAGACCTGGGAGCATTTTCCCCTCTCAAACCTTCACTGATGTCACTGTATTGTGTATGTATTACTCACGTCAAAGACTTCTGCAAAGAAACTTGATGTCCATGAAAACTACAGGACAAAATCTATCAGACACTGAAAGCATCCTTTGCTGGGCGCTGCCAACAATGGTCATGAATAAAATGGAAAGACTATTATCACTATCAATCACTATCACTGTCACTACTACAGTGCAATCAATATTCAGTGGAAAGTTTGTGGTGTTTCTTGAATTATTAAAAAAAAAACCAAACACCACAATCTTCTGCAGTAAAGCAGCTTTATGTACTCCAGACCAAATGGGATTTACATACAATATATTTTTATTAAGAGATGCCAGATCTTAGTTGCCTCTTGAATAATGATGAGATATATCTAACACCTCAGTTGCAAAACAACTGTGAACAAAAATGGCTAAAGTAACTTGGCAAAGTTTTCTTCACTCCTCTTTCTATAATGGGAGGAAGTAAATACATCATAGAGGAGAAAAGGACATGGTCCTGCAGGCTGTGTTCCTGGAGATCCCCATAAAAGGGATCAAAAGGGCAATGGATGACAAGTCTCCAGAGGTGACTGAGAAAACATTTTTCACAGTTAACTGTTCACAACTTTGGCTCAAGCTGACCTAGCCAGAGCCATGGATGCTTAGCAAGGTGTGTAACACAGGCTGTCTAAGCCTCTTCTGCTCCCAGCGTTCAGAGACTGTTCTAGCAACTGGTGAAAAATGCTTTGCACATCACCGACAGGACACTATGTAAAGGTGCATGCAGAGGAATTATCTCACGCATAGGCTTCTCCCTCTGCTTATAGATGGATGCCTGCAGAAGCAGCAGGGAAAACTCAATGTGGGGAATCTTCTGATCTCCCCTAAGTAGCTGGAACAGCACTATTGAAAAAGGATGTGGACTGAAAACAAAATACAGCAAAACAAAAATACTTATGTCCCCATCCAGCAAAGCTACATTTCTAGCTACTTTTGCCAGGAAGGCTGTCCCAGTAATCTCAGCTGTATTTCAGTCCTTGCAGACTGTGACAGTGAGGGCTGTGCCCTACCACCAGTGTGGTGCAGGGCAGAGGCAAAGTGATTCCACCTGAGAAGAAAAGCGGGAGCTGCTGCCAGCCCAGTGCCTCCTCTCTTCAGGTTGGTGTTGACCTTTTGAACTCCTCTAAACATCCTCACCACCTACTGTCCCTAACCCGGGAGGTCCTCCCAGTTTGGACATTCCCACTACAAGAGTCCTCTGTGCATTAATGCAAAATATTGCACTTTGGCAAACAGAACACCACATTTTTTTAATCATTATTTACTCCGAAACATGTGTTTTGGCAAGGACATCCTCTTTATTTCCATGAAATCCAACTGAAGAAACAGAAGATAAATGAGCATGTCTAATACTGCAGCACAGTTTAGAAATATGGTCCAGTCTACCCTCTGATGCAAGACTGCACCATTTTTAAACCTTGGCTAGAGATGCTGTATTGTCAAATACACATACACAAAGGTCATTAGAGTTCAGTCTGAGTTTTTTTTCTCTTTCCTAGCAGCTATTTAGATTAGTACTTGAAAAAATTTACTGCTTTATGCTCTAATTATATTTACATTTGAGCATAGAATTTCAGCATAGGCAAGGGAGGAGAACATATTTTCTTCACTGCCAGCTGTCGATGGTTTTTCAAAATGCTTGTTTCTCAGAAAACTTTCACAAACTTTCCATTGTCATCAAGGGACACTTATCTTAAACCACTTAGAAGCTGACATGACTGCACAGTAGGTCACCCTCACCACATAAGAATAGTTAACCAGGAAGAATAAGGAGGAGAATTATGACTCCGTCTTTGCTACTCCTGACATGCCGGCCCCAAGAGCTGCGACTGTGTAATCTGTCCTTCAGTGTATTTACATTCCAGAAAATGCAGGCAGTTTAAGATGTGTTTTAAGCAATTTGTTGGAATGTAGTAAAAGGAAAATCTTCTAATGGATCTGCTGCGGTAATTCCTATTTATTTTATCTTCCATTTTCTTTTTCTGCAGAATTGTGAATGTTGATGTTGAGACAGAAACAGGACTTTATTGGGACTGAGAGTGGTTCAAAGATGAAAAGGTCTCAAGAGGCTTTTTGTTATCAAATTCCACTTACCCTCCCTGTTGTAACTTTCATCACAGATGAAGGGACGGTGCCAAAATCTGACTTCATCTTGGAAAGTGCCAGGATACGCCACTGGAGTTGCAACAGAAGAAAGAAAGTGGGAAGGAGACGAGATTCTATGCAGGCTGAGACCTGGGAGAAGGGGAAAAGGCTGAGGGAGAAATAAAATGGCTTAGTGTTGCTTCCCAAACGTTCCCCAAAGTTGCTAGGCAGGTGGGTGAGATGAGGCCATTTCTTTCCAACAAGTGCTTTTCAGACCATTTTTCCTGCCAAATGGGAAAAAAGGAAGGGTCCCCACCAAATCACTGCAAAATTTGCCCTCTGTTTCCTGCCATCTCCCTCCTCTTCTCTAAAGCAGACATGAAATTTCAGCCCAACAGCAGCTGAGCAGGTAGCATGTTGCTATTTCCCTGACCATCTTACAGCTGGACAAATCTTATTTTGGCTTGCCTCACTTTCAGCCCAGTGTGTCTCCCACTGATTATGTGTTGCTGTTTGGAGAACAAGCTTTTGGGGCCAGGGACCGCTATTTGCCATATGTTTGACAAGCATGTAGAGCAATGAGAACCCTCAAATCTGTATTTGCATGGAACCACAGCAGTGATGCTAATAATATCTGCTTGACCAGTTTATGACCCAGCACCTTCAGGACTGACAAAGTTTTGTTGCCTCCAGTCTTGGATACCCTTCAGAAGGTCTGATTTTCCAAGTGTAGATGCTCACCATCATCTTAAGGTCAGACTCTTCTCGCTCTCCAATTAGGTTTTGCCCAAGATGGAACATCTCAGATTACTAATAGTTTTAGAAAACTATGCCTTATTGTGTTTGTTCCTCAGTTTTTCCTGATTGTGCAATGGAAATAAGACTTGCTTACTCCACCGTGATTTCTGAAAGTACTCCGGCAAAGGCCATTTGCGAACAAAACGTTATTAATATTGTGAAACATTGAATAATCAACATGTGCCAGCTGTTACCACATAAACTTGTGTCGTTGGGCCCCTTTATACTTGATAGATCTGTCAAGTTAAAGGTGAAGTGAATTCAGAGGGCAATAACTGCCGAATAATATATACATGAAGACTCTTATTTAGTAAAACGAGAGACATTTTACATTAGTCCACAAGCAGAAGATTCTGATAACTGGGAATGACAATGTCCACACACGGAGTTACTCAGAGATAGTTATTTCGGGAACAACCACTCCTTCAGGGCTATTCTGGAATAACTTCATGTCTACAGCAAGGGGAAGATCCTGATTAATGTAGAACACCACAGTGTAGAGCATCCTGAAAACAACTATCTTGCAGGCATTCAGCCAGTAGTGAACATTGTGCTCCATTTCACTGAAAATAAAGCTATTCTTCTTTTCTATTGAAAAATCATGGGAAATTTTGCAAGAGATTTTTTACCTCTACTTTGGATTCTGTAAGAATGGAGATTAAACAAATGTGCAGTTTGCCTGGTGTCCTTCTTCAGAGATGGCCAGGAGCAGATGTGGAGAGAAATAGCCTCAAGCAGACGAGCATGACACCTCCTGTGGCACTTGCCTGAAGATCCTGCTGGTCATAGCTCAGGGATTTCCTGCTCTCTTGAAGACAACTTTTTTTATCTTTATGTTTACTAGCTCTTGAAGGAATTTTCCTTCACAGGTTTTTCTAAACACTTTTGAATAAATTTATCGTTTTGGCACAACATCCCATGGTGGTGTGAACTACAATGTTTGTGTTGTCCTTCTTTTGATGCCCTCTGGTTTGTAGGTGGTGGAGACTGGGTAAAAAAACCCTGTCCTCTCCTCAAAGTGCTCAGATTAACCAGACCTTTCTCATTATCTTCACAGGGAATTGGATCATGCTCTAAAACTGATCACAGAGGATTCCTACATCCCCTAGAGGAAAACCTCCACCTTGCATTCTCATGCTTTCAAGCTTCAGGACTCAGCTGGCATCTAGACTTACTTTTAATCACTAGGATGGCACTTTAAAGCAAGTCTCTTACCTGCTAACAGCATTTTTGCCACTAAGTGCATGGGATTAGCCATATAATTTGCCAAGAAACATAAATAATAGTAAGAAATATTTAGTGCCTAAAATGGGTTTATATCCCACGCTTTCTTCCTGCTCACTGCTGCAAAATTTACATGCTACTTTGTATTTAAGTACCTGACAGACCGGGCTTGTTTAAGGCAGCACCCAGAGAGAGACAAGCATCTTTTGTTTGGTGCTTATCTTACTCTTGCTCTCTCTCCACCTCTCTTTCTTACTTGAGATAAGTTCACAGCTAATCATGAGAGATGTCAGATAAACTTGCTGTGAATTGAAATCCTGCAAGGCTGAAAGGAGCACTGTTGTTCCTTTCTCAAGCAGGTATTGTATTTATACAGTCAAGCGAACAGGCCATGTGAAAAAGATAATTCCCTCAAAACTTGGCCCATAAACTCCACAGAGAAAGATAAATGATATTTAATTTTTTTTTCTCTTGATGTAGAGCCAGCAATGTGTCCCTGGTGCAAAGCAGCTATGATAATCTGCTCCTTTGGCCTTGCAAGTACCTCCGGTTTCGGTCTGAAGCATCCAGGCATCCCTCATGCACCGACTGACAGCTAAACGGCCATGGAGAGCAGACTGTGGGATGGGGACGGCTGCTCATGTATGTTTTATCTTAAATAAATGGGAGCCCAGCTTTAACCTCGATGTAGTAACCCACTTCTACACCACTCTGTGAATGAGGTCTCTCCCTGTCTTTTCTATAACAACTAGACTTCTTCTAGGGACACAATCAGTTAAAGGGATGTTTCTAATGTTTCACTCATTGATGCCTCTACAAACAGTCCCACTCCATTGAAACTGATGAGGTTTGATATTATTGTTTGGTGTACAACAATGATCTCTGGTTAATTAGTAATATCTGTGTTGAGGTGGTTTTCCTCCACCTGCTTGTTCAATTTGACTGAATAGTGAAGAATTACTTAAATCAGAGACAACAAGATGAAAGACAACCCTGCTTTCATGGGAACCTGTGGGTATTCCAGCAGTGATTTTGTGTTTGCAATGAATAGTGAGGGGGTGTTATTACACCTAAATCCTCCCTGTACCAGCCACTGTAGACAGAAACATAGAAAAAGGGTCATGACTCAGTTCTGCATGGCCAACGAGTAGAGCTACATGGGAAAAACAGAAATGCCAGGGGAAGGGTAAAACTCATAACAGATTTGCATTTGCCAGGAGCTGGCATTTGCTCCAGCTTTGCTGCACTAAATCATACCACTCCAGTTTCTAGCTCCATGGCTTCACATGTTGCCGTGTCATTTCTTTATGGCCTTGTCTGCCTTTCAGCAGCCACTTATTTTGCAATGCCCAATCCCTGTAAGCCTTACTAAAGCCAAAGCAGGTTCTTCCAGAATAAAATTATGCCGAGTCTTTACTCAACCACAGGTAAAGATTCGAACCCTTATTGATTCTAAACTCTTTTTATCTCCTTACTTGTCCAAGTGTTGGAAAAAGCTGCAGGCTATTGTTCTCTGATGGAGATACCTCCTGGCCAAATACCATCCCTAGCCTACATTACAAAGCTCCCCTGAGATCAAAGCAAACAGCAGGGCTGAAAATATAGATATGGTCATATTAAGCAATGTGAGGAAAGACTGCCAAGATCAAAACTAGCCCTACACTGAGCACCAAACCCTCCTCATTCATTGGCCGATGGGATTTCACACAGGTACTCTGCAAGCTGCCAACTGCTGCTTCACGTCTTGCAACACTGCTACAGATGAAGCCACTCTACAAACAGCATGGGTCTGGAGCTGCCCTGTGGTGCTCTGAAAGTAGCAATTTCAGCTTGTACCAGCCACCTGTAACAACTGCTGCCTAGGTGCATCCTGGAGTTACTATGCTGTGTCACTTTATTTAGGATGCTGTCCCATGGCCAAGTGAAAGAGCAGGGTAGAAATGTGATGTCTATTTTGGATCCAGATGAAAAATCCCCTCTCACTGCAGAGACTTACTATTGCTAGCTGACATGATGTGATGGGGTGAGGCTTCTGGGATGAAATACTTGGATTGGGTTGGAATATGGCCAGATAGTAATTACTTGAAAATTGACCTTAGCAGCCAGTTCCTGAGAGGTGCAGAGCACCTGCCTGTCCCATCAAAGCCAGAGTGCATGGAGGCTCTCAGCACACCCAGAGGAGCAGATCCCCTCCTCCTCCCTGGGTGTAAAACCCCCTGACTGGTGCCAGCCTGAATCTGCCCCGAGATTTGCAATGCCAACAAGTTTCCAGTCAAGCATTACTCATTAAAGACTTGTCCCCTCTCTTTCTGACCACGGAGCTAACACACAGAGAGGGATCCTATTTATAAGATGTTGTGTCATATGGCTAATTTAAAAAACAGCATTTGTCAGCGAAAGTAGTAATTTTTTCAAGATGCTCACAGAAGGCTCCTGAGCAAATAGCCCCGAAAATTACAGCCCTATAAACCTCATTTTGACTCAAGTAATTTGACAATGTTCGCAGCAGAACTATTTGGGAATGGCTATTTAAACACAGCGAGCAGTTCATTATCATTTGTGTTTTCCTGCTAAGCTTTCACTCTTTTGTTAAACCCACTTCAGCCCCGGATTGAGACATTCACAAACCTGCCAGGTCACTCCTGCTTATCTTTCCCATGACACCCTCAGTCTCCCAACGTGCCGAGGGCCATGTCAGTGCATTTCCACATAAAGCAATTCTTCTGGCTGAGCGGAGGCATTTCCCCCGCGCCTCTTTTCGGGGCTGGTCGCCCGGTTTCAGCGCAGACAGTATGACAGATGCGGGGAGCATTTCCCAAGCAGAAAAGAGATGGAGGCTACGGGCTGAATGTTAAATGCACCATACGTCAGACATAAAAACAGACCAAATATGCTTACGAGATTTATACTAACGCTTACTTTCTCCGGCTGGTCAAAGGTTCAGGCGCTTATAATAGTTTCCCAAGGCACGTTGACTGTGACAGATTTTAAAGAAGAGACTCCTGAAGGAGTTCAAGGCATAAATTGAATTACAGTATGCTTGGCCTGCGGTTGCTAGGGAGATTCCAGAACTGGGGAGAAAGTTCCTGGTGATTTTTCACTGTTGTTTGAAGGCTGTGAAATTAAGGCTTTGTGTGGTGCTCACCGAGACAAGGCTGTGGTTGGCGTTTATCATTGACATCAAGCCGGATTGGCCCGGAGGGGGCAAATTTTTATGAAACAGATATGACAAAGCAGCATTTTGATCAAGTCATCGCTTGCTTTTAAAAGGGCCACTCTTGCTTTTATTCACACCGAGTGATGGACATTCCTATTTAAACACTTTCAGCTGCAGAGGCCTGAACCTCAGCCCAGGAGCCCAGGCTGCCCTGAGCTTTGGGAAGAGTGTGGACTGGGATCAAGGCTTCACAGCTAATCCCTTTACCTATGGCATGGGTGGAAGCAAATTCCCAGCATTGAATCCACTGAACTTTAAGAGAATTCAAGTCTGGGGCTGTGTTTTGCAGCCAGAGTCTAATTTCAGCTCATGACGTGGGCTTGGGCTTTTGCAGGACTCAGGAGGGATGAATTTCAGCTCTTTGGGGCTGCACAGGCAGAGGGGAGCTCTCAAAGAGGACAAGGATTTTTTCCAAGACAGCCAGTGGTTAAGTGGGGTTTTTTGAGAGATCACACAGAGTCACTTGCAATCCACTGAACACTCTCCTCTGCTTGCACCCAGACACATGTGACCATCACCTTAACATAGCTAAGCTTTCCATGGACTGTGCTTTCCATGAGTTGTGCCGGCAAAAGCATTATCAGAGGCTAGCTTTGGCAGGAGACAATCTATGCAGTGACCAAATGTGACCCAGGGTATCCTGACCTCCACTTTCTCATTCCCAGGGGTACACTGCTGAAATGGTCCCAAGTTGTCAGGAGGTATTGGGTCACTACTGTTTTCAGTACCTCCTCCCAACAGTAGGGTAATTACTATTTCCATCCAAGGACCACAGAAATGTATCTCCATGCTACAGAAAAGCCAGGAACTGAACAAATAAAACAAGGTGAAGGAAATGATGTACTCTTTTAAGGCTCCAGTGAGTTGGGCTTATGTCCTAGTTCTGCCATGGGTTTCCTACATGAACTCAAATTGATCAAGGCCTATATGTCATGCTAAAGAAGCATCATGGAATAAGCTCAGACCCTGGAGAACTGATCAGTCACATGGCTTCGTGGTTAGCAGGCTCAGTGTGGGCCAAGCTCAATCTTAGTTCTGGGGACACTTACTTCCTTGGACCATGCTGAGAAGACAGCATTGCATTTAGTGAGACAGCACCAGGTTTGGACTCCACAGACTGACATGATCCTCCAAGCACACTTCGTTCTCTCAAATGCACCCCCATGTCACACTCCAGACTTGTTCTTTCACTTCTCTTCCCAGACAGCTTTGCCTCTTCTCACAGCCCTGGGCTACTCCTGGTGCCAACAGGCCCTTTGTCAGCTGTGGGACACCAAAAGTCTTTTTCTGGGAGAGGAGTTATCTTAACTGAGAAAGAGTCCCTCTCTTAGGGTAACATAATGCCCACCCAGAGCCATACCTAGAGTGGTCTTGTTAAGGCAGTTTCCAGAACTATGGGTATCAGATCATAAAGCCATATGACTTTGCTCAGTTATTGCTTGAGCTTAAACAGCACCAGTCAGCATGGTGGGTAGCAGCTACAAACACTGGAAAGAGAGCTGGGACAAAAATAAAACACCAGGGTTAAAGTAAAGGAGGAATAAGTTTAATAAATCCTAGCTGGAAACTTTATTTGCTCCAATTTCTCCTAAATCAATTTTCTCCGTCCTCTGACCCCATCCCAGAGGGATTGATGCTGACTCTTAGCTAACAACCATTTGGCATGTCACTTGGCATTTGAGGCCCAGCTGGACTCGTCTTCATTTTATAAAATAGTAGGAGAAATTCACAAACACAAAAGCCCTCCCAGAATGAACCCCTCTATTTCTTGTGTTGGCCTATTGTGCACAAAAATGTCATCCCTGTTTGCCGAGAGGAGCGGAGTGAGTGAAATACAGACGGGGCAAGCTTGCTTTCACTACAGCACTGTTTGCTCCGAAACATTATGCAATGCAGATTAATGTCTTAGCACAAAAGAGTTCAGACAGGATCCTGAGATTATGACTTCTCTCACCCCACAAAAAAAATTAAAAAAAAAAAATGAGGAATCTTGTATGAGAGAAAAAACAGTCCATGTTTTGAGAAGTTGAACCTGCAGCAAAAGGAAGGAAGCTTAGTGGAAATAAAGGAAGCAGACAGAGAGCTCACTCAGGGTTAAATCTATACAATATTGGTGAGCTGCCTGGCATATGCACTGGGGGAAGAACACAGAGTTCAGGTTTCACTGAGGTCTTGGTTTGCCAGGACCCACGGCCCTGTGTTGTTCTTGGTGCAAATCAATAGCAATGACAACAGGATTAAATAGACATGATAAAACAGCCAATACTCTTGACCATAAGTCCAGAATCTCCTGCAAAGTTCAGCACTCAGGGCCTGAGGAGGATGTGGACAAAAGCAAGTTTTAAAAAAAAGCATCAGTAGGTGTACCACAGTAGTCCTCAGTTCTGCTTTTCAAGATCCTTTGCACACAGGCATTTCTCTCCAGGATAGGCTGATGTTGGTAATGTGAATTTCACCAGCAAATCTATAATCACCCTTTGATTTTTCATCTTTCCATGGCCATATACCTGCCACTGGCTACTCTGTCAGCACTGAACTGTCAAGCTGTCCTGCTCTCCCTCTGACTTTGCTCCTGAGCCAAATTCTCCCAGTATACAAGTTATATAAGTTATCAGCTGCAGATCTCAAAAGCGAGTGTACCACACATGTGAGTGGCTAAAAACTTCCCATGGAAGCATTTGTCTTGTTTCTAAGTACTGATGTTTTACTAGAAACATGTATGCATATATATGTATGTGTGTATGTGTGTATATTTGTGTGTGTGTGTATGTTCAAAAGTTTAAAACACTGACAATGTTTTGTTTCTTTTCCATTTCTAATCGATATCCCATAAAAAGGCAGTGAACCTTTCTGGGAACAGTCCTTCCCCAGAATGAGAACTCTATTGATGAGCAAACCCCAGCCATAGCAGATTCCTCACCTCCCAGAAGAGGAAGCCAAAGGTGGGAGAGCATAAGCAAAGGACCAAAGGCAGGAGGTACAGTCTATGTCCAACACCACCTTAGCACCTCAATCCTCAAACCATGCCCACTGTCCATCAACACCTAACCCTTGAGGGCCATGCACTGGTCTGGGTGTGGTGACCTCCACTGGTTGCTCCACCAACCTGCACCATCAACCGATTCGAAATGAACTGCTGCCACCTCCCTGCAATAAACCTTGGACAAATCTCCACTTTTGGCCTTCCCATTACACAGGTGGAGAGAGATCTTGTTACATGTTGCTGGGAACAGCTCGTGGATGAGTTTCTCAGTGCTACAACACTGTTCTCTCTCCTTCATTCATTTCTAATCTACACCTTCCCCAGCTCTGTATAGCTCTGGATGGGGAAACATCTGTAAATAAAGAAGGGATTTGTTCTTGTCTTTTAAAAGGCAACCCCTCTTTCATTTTCTCTTCTTGTTGTGATTGTTGTCATTAAACGAGACAGATGCCACATATTTATCTTTTCTGATCAAAGAACGCTGGGCACAATGGAACAACTTCCTTTCATTCCTGTGCTCACTGGACAAGTGATAATACCTACAAACTTCACTCCTTAATTTATATCATTTCTTTTTCCAAATCACTGAGCTAGTCCACACAAAAAAGTGGACAATATACAATGCACCAGGGTCTCTAAATTTTCCCTTTGGGTACCTTTATCTAGAATTTAAAAGCCATTATTAAGTAATGCTTTCACTTTATTTTATGTTTTAAAATAATGAAGGCTAATAAAATTGATTTCCAAAGCCATTCATTTTTAAATGTAATAAATCAAGCTGGAGAGGGATACTATGTGTGCTTGTCTATGTATGCCAAATGCAACTAAAATTAATACCTTGAATGTTTTACACTATTATAAAATGCGGGTTTATATTTTTTTAAATGCTAGCTTGATTAATTGGTCCCCTAACTGAATATTCAGACTGCTACTGTGACGAAATGCTTTGTGGCTTGACTGGGCAATGGATTAATATAAAGACCTGAGTAATTAACTCCATTGGGAGTCTTATATCAGGCATTGGGGTTCAAACTAAGCCATGATGATTTGGTGTTAGAAGTGAACCAAATGCCAGGGGGTAAATTCATACCTGGTGTAATCCACTGCACAGTCCACTGGAGTTACTGCAGGAAGGGGTCTTACTTATGCCTTATGTTTTCACTTGCACAGTGCAAAGGTCAAGGCTGTCAGGCCAGGCTGTTTGAAGCTTAACGATTAAGTATTATCACTGTTTGCAGAGTCATTCTTCAAATGTTTTCAACATAAAACAGTTTATTAAATGTCTGGTAGATTTTCACTGAGAAATGCCAAGATGTGATTTCTCCCCTTCCTCGCTGCTGTTTTAATACTTAACACCTTTGCAAGCAGGGGGAAAGAGAAGAAAATCTCCCAAATAAATAAATCCTGATACTCAGAATGCAGCTACTCAGAACTCCAGGAGGGATTCAGACCCTATCAGAGGCTTGCACTGGAAAGGGCTGTGTGGACCAGGAGTCATCAGTTGGTGTCATCAGCCTGCAAAAGAGACACGCAGATACCATGCAAAGTACCCTTCCTCTGGTCTCTTTGTAGTAACCACCTGTGAACTCTCCAGTGGGGCATTTCTTGGCATTTCCCTGATTTACTTCAAGCTTAAGGACAACTCTGGCCTATGTGGTGCACTGCCTGGTTCATCGCCTTGGACTGAGGGCACTGATGGAGCCAGACTTGCCTCCACCATGCAGGGGAACAGTTGCATTCTGTACATGGCATTGCCAAAAAGGCTTTCACAATGATTTCTAAGACACTGAAATGCCAGCAACCTGAACACTAGTTAATCATGGCCCATCATTAGATAAAGAAAACACTTCTTGTTTCCCAGAAACAAATAATGATTTAAGCTTTTAAGAACTCATGAAAGAAAAAGGAGCTGCCTGTGTATCCCTAGATAATTCCCAGGAGAAGGGCAATCCAAAAGGAGGAACACCATGATGGAGAAAACTGGAAATCAATGAAATAGACCCTGGAGAAGCCTGAAATCTATTTTACAGATGTTGTTTTGTTATGTTGGAGAAGCATTTCTCCTAGGAAAAGTTAAGGCAGTGTATCATGGAGAGATTAAAAGTCTATAACTGCAACAGTGTAAAGAACCTGGGCCAAAAACTACGCCTAAGTTAAAGCATTGCTCCCAGCCTTGAGAACAACAGGGGGAGAAAAATGAAGTGGAACATTTTGGATGTCTTCTGCATTTTGTAGAGTGGGAAAACCTGCTCATGATCTCCTGCATGGAGGAGATGGGTTAGTGGGTGATTCCTACTATGCTGAGACAGCAGTGATGCTGGGGACTATCAAGCAGAGATGAGCAGTTTGGCACAGAAAAACAGGCAGCAGATATGTACCCCGAGCTGTGGATCTAACACCATAAAAAACAATGACATGAGGCACAGACTCACTTTCTGTATCTGCAGCCCCACCACTGTGTCCATGTCCTTCCTCTGGTGCCTCAATATGAAAACCTTGACACAGAGATGCAAATAGCTCTTCCCCCTAAAGAGAACAAGCCCTTCCCTGAACAAGAGGTGCAGAATTGCCTCCTTTTTTGGTTATTTCCTGTTTTTTTCATTTGTGATGTCTTTGATTTCATGAAGACATAATATCCCATGCTGACGCTTGGCTTACCAGAAGACTGCTGACATCCAACACATCACTACTCGCTGCAAACTGGCACCAAGTATTTATGAGGCAGTGACTTTCTACTAGTGCAGATATTTGCTACAAACTTCCAGGAATTTGATCAGACTTTCAGCATTAAAACGGCATATCAACCAGCATCCTTTTTTCTTAATGTGGAATACAAGATTTTTTCAGTATATTGTTCCCCCAATGACTTCACCAGAACCCTTCAGCAATCAGGGCAAAGTGAGAGCTCCAAGATACAAATACTTGTTTTTTCTTCAGGAAAAAAAACCCCAACCTTCAAAATTATAAAAAGCTTCTAGACACATGAAAGAAGCAGTAATGAACAACATACATTTCCAGATTTGTTGTGTAGCTTCTTCTTCTCTATGGAGTATTTTGCTGCAGCTAGAACTACACTTCAGAGGGAGTTTTCTTTAAAGATGGCTAATTCTGTGAATTAAGACCCAAATCACAAAACTTTAAACAACAACTTGCTTCAGGAGATAAATCAGCTTTACAGTGACAAGTAAACAGACTAAAAGTCTTCCAGGCTAACCTCCCTTATCATTTCCTATCACCAAAAGTACAAGCCAAACACTGGATGCTACAAGGAGAAGAGATCATTGCTATGCTTATTGAGAACACAGAGGGTTGGACTCATTTTAGTAAGTTTGTTAGGTCTGTCTCAGACAGATTAAAGAAAACAATGATTTCTCATCCAAAAGTCTATGCCTGTTAAGGGAGAGATGCTTCATCTTTTCTCAGAAGCCTACATCGTTAGGGAAATATCTTCTTCCATTAGAATAAATTACTATGCAGCAAACATATGCTACTGCTAATTGTACTGAAAAAGAAAAAAGCATCTACTGCCTTCCATGGTTAACAAGTTAAAATGGATAAGGAAAGTGAATTTGCTTTGTAGCAACTCTTTCAGTTATGTCCTGAAAGCATAGATATTCATGTTGGGTTTACAAAAGGAAAGATAAATTTAATTTAGAGAGATTATTTAATAAATCTGCCAATACCCAAGCAGGAAGAAAAAATGAAAAAGGTAGGACATTTGATTACTTGTCTAGCCTGCATCATGCCAGCTAGACTAGTTTTACCATGTCCAGTCCCTGGGGTCAAAATCTATTGACATACATTGATATAAGTCAAGAATAGTCTGAGAGGCACATGGACTTTCTCCTGGCTTACATGACTGCAGATAACAGCAGACTCTCTCCATATCTGGATAGTTTTGTCTGACCAAGTTACAGCTGCAGCCTCTGGAATTGTAATGTGGCAGAGCAGTGTCCATGTCCCTCCCTGCACATGGGTGGGAGAAGTCAAACCACACAGGAGGGCCTCAACCACAGCCCTAAAAGC
The DNA here is from genome assembly GCA_013401335.1 of Brachypteracias leptosomus. Lineage (NCBI taxonomy): Eukaryota > Metazoa > Chordata > Aves > Coraciiformes > Brachypteraciidae > Brachypteracias > Brachypteracias leptosomus. The sequence goes on from VYZX01006396.1 coordinate 211,378, forward strand.
TTTCTGTGGTGGGGTCATCTATGGGGCTGATACAGATCATAGTGCTCTCTGAGTTACCAGCAGTAATGTTGAAAGCTAAGAAAAACCTGGAGTTGTTGCTTAGGGAGGGGAATGCATGGATGCATCTTACCTTGAATAGAAAGATTTTTCATTAAATAAACATCAAACTGCAGAAAAGAAGATAATAATGTTGTCTATCATCTTCATCTGTGGGTTAAATCTTTGAGGCAAAGAAGATATCTAAGAATAGATAAAAAGGAGATATTTAGGATATCTTATTAAAAAAAATAAGGGGAGGATGTTCACTTCAACTGACAGAGCCAAACCCCAAAAGTATTGCAAATGTTCCCATTTGGAAAGGCACTTCAGTGCCTAAATCCCAAGCAGTTATCACAGACTGCTTGTGAAAACCTGGGTTTACTTGACTATCAGACTCTTGTTATCTAAGCAGCATCCAGCCATCGTAAATTAACAACTTTACTCAGACAGATCAGGGCACATGAAAACTTACTGGTGTATCTCCCATTTTGATTTCAAAATATGCAAATATAAAATAAGCATTCATAATGTATACATACAAATTACTGTGAGTAGCAAGCACAGATGTTTGACTTACAAATTTACAGGTTGATGTTATTATCTTATGTCAAAAGAGTGTAATTCGGAATTGGAACAGAGACCAATCCACATCCCAAATATGAGGGTTTACATTTGGAGTCACTCTTGAGAAACCAAGGGCTTTTCTTTTATTTACACCGACATAATGAAGATCAGAATAGGACCCACCCATAGCATGGAGGAGTAAAAAATGAGATGCAAATCTTCACTCATTTCCCTGCTGTGTAGATGCAAATGTCACGTACTATGCTATGTGAAGTAAAAATGCTCAGACATTCTCCTGCCTTATCAGACCTCTGTACAAACACTGGATTTATGAGCTGCACATTAAGTCCTGTGATTTATGTTGCTTTCTCTGCTCAGGTTTGCTGCCTTCCCCCAGGGATCATATCTGTGTCCGTAGGCACTTTCTAAGATTTCTATGCACTACCTAAACAAAATGCCCTTTCATAAGACCAAATACATCACATCAAGAAAGCAACTGTATTTCTTTCATAACGGTTTAAGCTCTGTCAGCTATATGAGGCTCAGTAGCCCGCTTCTGAAAAATAGTTAGCCCTGTGTGTACCAGAGTGATAAATTAATACAGAAATGTTCTTTTAATTTAGAACTGCTCGTGTTTCTGTCACTGACCACAGGGCACCCTGACAGGCATACAAGGCTCCTCTGTTTATGTCACCATCCTTAATGCAAAGTAGGTAAACTCTGACGCAGGCTCTTTTCCAGCAATGTAGCAGCTTTTTCCTTTTATTTTACTCCTGAAGTGGCATTTTGATGTGCTCAAAATGTGTTCAGTGCAGGTCCAGGAGAAAAAAATTTCAAGGAAATACCAACTCCCACAGTTTGTTCTGTTTTTCATGCAGTGACACACTCTAAACAGACCTAGGCATTAATCATCATCTGCAGAACTGCAACTTCCTTGAGTTCCTTGCACCGAAATTATATAGCTGGCAGAGAAAAGAGCCTCTATCATATTTTCACAGACCACTGTATATAAGCAGGATTTTATTGGCACGTGTGCTGCAGCTCAGGCTTTGTTGCAACAAGGTATGTGGGAAGTCAGCGTTTTAACATTAACAGCCGGGACTCTGCTGCTTTGAAATAGTATATGCGTTATATGGTATGTGCATGCTATATCCAGAGATGGAGGGAACTCAGGAAAAAAGATGTGCAGCAGAAAAAAGATAAGGATGAAGAATATTTTTCTGTCTCTAAGCAGTGGCACACCTTTTTGGTTAAAAGGAAGAAGTATAAATACATTTCTTTAAAAGAATAATCATCCATCTGGGCACTAACTCAGTTTTCCAGTCTCTCATATTTATGGCTTGCCTTACAAGCTATTTGTGTCTTTTTCAGTACAGCCTCAGCTTCTGGGGGCCAAAACCTTGACTAATAAAAATAACAATGATGATAAAAAGTTAATGATGTGCTCATTTTATTTGTAGATGACATCCCTATTCCTCACCACTTGTTCATTCTGGGCAGCATCCAGAATTGCACTCAGGGGCCTGAAATGTGGCTTAGAAAGAGTTTAAGCTCCTATATTAAGAAGAACAATCCAAATGCAACCCTCTGAAAGGCTTTTGTCACTTTAACTGCATTTATTTTCTAATGAAAATGTTCTTAAGCTGTTTATTCAAGGTGAAGGAGAGTGTAGAGATTGTGTCTTTCTGTCTTCATGGCCCTAGTGCTCTGATACTCATAACAGAAAGGTGAGTGGAAAAGAAAGGGCCAGAGGTCTTTCAACGGAAAATAGGGATCCTGTCGGCTGCACTAGATACCTGGTTTCAGTGTCTGCTTAAAGTAGTTTTGGAATCTGAAGGCTTATTTCATGTAAGGGCAGAATGGAAGCCCTCAATTATGAGATAAGGAGGGTTTTTTCCTTGCCATGTGCTCAGATGTTCTCTCACCCATTCCCAGTAAATTTCTCAGTGGTAGAGACGCTCAGTCTTCCATGTTTTAGCATATTCAGGTGTTACAGCTCTGAATATAAAAATATAATATAAAAAATACCTACATCTCTTGTTTGGATACAATGACCCCTGTACTTTCCTTTTTTTTTTTTTTTTGACTGTAACGTAAGAAACACAGATAACATCTTTTCTCAGGCATAAAATTGCTTATTCTTTGGTATACAAAAATGTACATAATAGTGTCATGACAGAAAGAGGAAGAAGAGTTTGTTTCACCTCTGCTGCAGAGGCAAAGTAAAGCAGGCAACAGAATTTGCCTCTAATACATGGTCACCACTTGCGAAGGCAAAGCAAGCTCTTCTGTAAGTAGCTGCTTGTGCAGGTACATATGCATAATAACATGTTAATCACACAATGCTCAGATCAAATAAGTCTGGCGTATTTTTCCCACTTTATGGCTTTGACACATGCAAAATCCTTGGGCTAGTGTGTGAGCCCTCTATCTTCAGAATGACCTCTTTCTCCCCATTGCCCATGGAGAAAGTCTAGACAATTAGTCCAGGTATGTATGTATTCAACATTATAAACGTGAGGGTTATTGGGATGAATCCTGCCTTCTAAATACTCAATGTTCACAGAACCACAGAATGGTAGGGGTTGGAAGGGACTTCTGGAGACCATCCTGCCAAAGCAGGTTCACCTGGGGCAGGTTAAGAAGAAACATGTCCAGGTGGGTTTTGAAAGTCTCCAGAGAAGGAGACTCTACAACCTCTCCGAACAGCCTGTTCCAGTGCTCCAATTCATCTACATGTCCATCTACAGCAGAAAGCAATGTGCAACTTTGCTACCCTTTTTGAGTTAATGTGTCTGTCCTCTTTCAAAGCATTGCAGGATAAAACCTCTGGGCCAGCTCCTTCCCACTTTGCTGCCAGGGAAGTTCACAGCCATTTACACCAGCTAAATTTGTTTACACCAGCACAACCACCAGTATTTGCTGAAGGGAGATAGTTTATAGGAGAAAAAGCTCTCCTGCAGCAGTAGAAATGCCTTCACTAGAAGAGACCTATGAAGGTGAGATCCAGTTCTGCTTCAGAAATTCCCATTAGGTACAAGTCAGGCCTGTAACAAATAAATAAGCTTTTCCTTCTCTGATAGACAGAAAGCTTTTGTTCTAGTCCAGCAAGAAGGACAAGGAATTCCCATCATTGTTTCATGCTCTCCACCTCCCCTCACCTCTTTTTCTTTTTAAGTCCATTTTTCAAAAAGTAATTTTGAAATGTTCTGGGAAATGCAGGGGGTAGCAGTGCTAATCTATCATCCTCTTCTGATAACATTTAATTAAAAAACACAGCTATTAGTCATCTGCTATCCCACCACCAGGGCTGACCTGACAATATCTTAACACACTGGTGAAAGAAAAATTGAGAAGTTTCTTTTTCATTTTATTTTATTGTAGCAGCAGGGGAACACAAGCATATAATTTAAGAGAGGGCAAAGACAGCTGCTTCTGCCAGTTTCTCAGGAGGTTAATCCAGGTTTTTTTAACATAAAGGGGCTTTTTCTGCTGTTGTAGCCAATGTGGCTATTTAAAAAAAAAAAAAAAAGCAATCAAGCAAACAAACAAACAGAAACAGCTACCATGGAAGAAACTCTTGTGTGGCCAGAGCTATCATCCTCCCAACAGAACCTTTATAACTTACATTTTCAGCCTCTGCAAGAGTTAGACTCTTCCCTCAATGAAATGGGAAGCCACAAAAATTAATTGTAATAGAGAATATTTCCCAGACCCCAGTCATTGAGTTGGCCATGGACTGATGATATCTGGGCTCAGCTTGACCCATCTGCTCTAGAACTTGTCTCTTCATACCTATACCCCTGTGGAGAAAGTCCTAAAGCCACACTACCAGGAAAGGGGCAAAAGGCTGGTCAGTTTTAATTTACACTCATTTGCCTTTTCTGTGATTTAGCTAAAAATTGCCTAAACTGAAAGGTTGAGAATCACATTTGAGAGGCTGATGAGAGACAGCAGTGCAGTTATCTTGAGACTTAAATCAATCACAAGGATAAAGGCCAATCGTGACATTTGGGTCTGGATCCTGGTTCCAGAGTGGGAGGGAGATGCATGTATAATTTCACTCTTAGTCCAGTTTCCTGGTCAGATTTGACTAACACTGACCTTAGTCTGAAGTTGGGCAGAACATCCAGGAGTGTCAGAAAACCACCTGAAATAAACAGTGGACTTGATGAAGAATTAAAGTCTCCATCACCAGATTTGCAGAGGTGAAAATTACCAAATTACTGAGAAGAAGAAATAAAAGTAATAGAATGGGTGACCTAAATTGTAAAGTATTTAGATGTGCCTTAAAAAATCAGTCCTAGACTCGCTTGCTCCTTTCAGACTATGGTTCTGCTCTCTGGGCACGAGTGAAAAGACAGGAGAGTAGCCATGCAATCCTCTACCAAAAGTTCATCCACTTGCTGACAGGATCTAGGTGCAGTTCATATGGAATTGTGCAAAAACAGACAAGCACAAACCTATCCCTTCGGTACCTTTCCAGGGAATTCCAATTACAGGTAGCTGCTTCTAGTCTCAGAAGCTGCATCCACAGCAATGTGTTTAGTGGCTTTGATTACCTTAAATTCCATTAATGTGCTAAATTGCTCTTCAGTTTGCTTAATACATTGGGCATTTTCAACTTTTTGTGTCAGGAGGCTCCTCAACTCAATTCTTTGTTCCCAGTGGAGATGAACACCATTTTTGTTGCATAAATGTGTGGCTATACACTGTGAGATATGTCTTCTCTACTTTCTGTGCCGAGATGTGGGAGGGGAAATACATATTAAATGTCACCTTTTACAATCCAAAGCTTTTTCTGGCTACTTCACACATGAAATTTGTGAGCTTAAGCTGGTATTTGTAATAGGTGAGCAATTCGACTATTCTAAATCTTGATGCCTTGGAATGGATAGAAGGATAGAAAGGGAAGTGTGCACTTGCAAGATAAATATCTCACTGTGTCAAAGCAAAACTGATGCTAGTTCAGAATTCCCAGAGTCCAGACAACTTAGTCCCATGTAAGTCACAGGTGGAGCTTCCTCTTGTTGAGCATGCAGAATAAACAGTTAGACTTAGAAGAATGTTAAAATGGAAAGAAGAAGAATGAATCACTGAATGCAGTATTGTGTTTTTGGTTTTGGATGACCCTTGAGCCACAGAGAACTGAGACATTTCCTTCCTTCAAGCCTAGATCAGAAATTACTTGCTGGTGTTTTTATTTTATTTCTATTCTTCCTCATCAAGTTAAGCTATATCTCCATGGCAGAAAAGGTGCACTCTTAAGTCACATTATGCTAACTAGGGTTACAGGAACAGTGAAGACAAGACCTTTGACAATTCACATTTGAGTGGAAATCTGAGGTTAAGTGTGAGCTATGAAACTGTACTAAAACTCAAACCACCTTATCTTGTGTTTGCAGACACTATGTCCATTTACTTTCTTGTTATCCTTTGTCCTGAAAAGCTACTGGAAATTCTTGCACAAACAGAAGTTTAAGGATAAGGCTCAGATGCCCAAAGGTGTGTTAGATGTCTAATTTGCGTTGCATACGATGGGAAAATGCCTTTGCCAAACCAGAGTCAAACGGCTAATGATAGAAACGGCTGAATCCTTCAAGACAGACTTACTGGTTCCCTCTTCGTAGCATTTGATGAGATGCTGGAGCTTGTCATTTATGTCACCTAGCCTGATATGTGGGTCTAGTTGGAGACTGCCATAAAAAGAAGCTATAGTTTTACTTTGTTCACATAACTGCTAAATCAACTCAGCACTCAGCTTTCAAGAAGAAGCCAAACCAGCCAGCAAAGTGTGGCCACAACCATACGTCCCCTGGAAGACTATCGCTGCAAAAGCTAAAATGAGTATGTGTAGCTACCTATTATTATTTCTATTATGACTCAAACTTGGGATCAGGTTACTCACAGCCACTATAGTACTCACTTGTAACCTATCATTATGAACAGATTTCACAGCCTACACTCTCTACAGCATTCAGTCCTTACAGAAATACATGATAAAAGATCTTGACAGTAGCAGTGCTCTTGTTCACATCCTGAGGCTTCACGAACAAATGGCAAGGACAGACTTCCCAAAGCCAACTGGGACTGAAACACAGACATTCACAACACTGAACTTGTGCAACCTGTGCGTTTCCACAGACTGAGGTTTTCTTCAGCTTGTGCCCATGTGCATGCTGCTGTAGCCACATTGCTGTCAGCACTTGGGCCATGCCATGTAAAGCTAAGTCACGTATGTGTCTCTGAGCTGTAGTCACACCTTTGCCTCCAGCATAGACACACTTGAAAAGACTTTTGAAACCTGAGGGTCTCATGGGCTGTTGCTGGTCCAACAACATGGCATGAGGAATGCAGGGCAGCAACCCAGCTGAAAGGCAGCCCCTGCACCTCAAGCACATCACAAATAGGACCTCAACTTGGCTTTGTACCTTTTGGGACTTAACTCCCTTCAAAGGCGTTTCACCTGTGGCCTTACGTTTTTGTGCAAATGCAAAATACTAAGATTTGCATGTGAAAATTGGTTTTTTATGTGGAAAAAGACATAATTACACATCCAATATTTGCAATTTGAAATCCTCAGCTGCAAGTGTATCAAACCTTTCCAGATCTAGCAGAGGCATGAAGTGAAGGCTTAATACTCACAGATCTCTTATTACTTGCACAATTCTGCCAACACAGTGTTTTTCAGAGATACTTCATTATTATTTAACCAAAACTCCAAGTTTTACATGTGAAAAAAGTGAACTGATGCTCTGTGTTTATTCCTCTTCTTCATTTGCTAGAGTGTGTGGTTTGGTTTGGTTAAGAAAGCAGCTATAATGAGATGAGACCACAGCCCACTGGTTAAAAAGCTAAGAATAATCATGTTAATGTTTTATTCATGTGGGAATGTTAATTAAGATGCAGCTGTAATTACAGTACCATCATCATCTAGTGGCCTGGAAGTGCAAATGTTCTTCCTGACATATGGAATAATAGAAACCAGCTCAGTACAAATGCTGCTAACCAATACCCGGACAAACACTCTGCTACACACGTCTCCTGGCCCCTGGGGTGCTCTTCCAAAAGGCATCAGTCACTGCCACTCACACAAACTGTTGAAGACAAAGCTGCATTTTGCATCTCCAGGCTTAAAAAAGATCACACACCATCCCAGGATCGAAAACAAATAAACAGGCAGCTAACCTCAAAGTCCACACTGACACCAGAACAAATGTTGGGAGCAAAAGTTAGATGTTAGGGAGGTTTCTTTATGCCCACCTTTGCTTGGAGGGTTTGTGGTGCTGATAAAGATGCCAGGCAGCAGGAGCTGTGCTTTCATGGCTGTACGGAGTGTCCTGTGGCCAGACCTCGCTGGCACATGATATTTGTCTGAACTGAATGACAGTGCTGATATTCAGCTGTGCCTGGTATAACCGCTCCTCCCTTGGGAACAGCTCTGAGCAGCACCACAGGCAGGAGCTGCTGACCATCATTCTTCTCAGCAGTTCCTTTTTGATAAATAGCAGGAAAGCCAGGAACAGAAAATGCTCTATTATTTGACCCCCTCTTGATAGTAAGCTGAAAACTAAGTTAAATTTTACATTAGCCTACAGTGTTTCTGTGGATGTACTTCTGCTTTCCTGAAGACCTGGCTTAAACAGTGGCTGAAATCTAAAAAGGTCTATGTACTGAAGAATGTACATAGCTCCAAAATATCTGTAAAACTTTGTCATAGGTGCTACAAAAAACTCTGGCAATGTTCAGCTTTCTGGCAAGCTTATTTTGCTATACACCATTCTGACCAAAGCCTTTTCATCTCTACACATCTGCTGTCTTTGTCTTACAAATGCATGCAGGTAATAAAATTTCTTGTATTGATTGTATTTTTACTCTATGTCCATGACCAGGATTCCATTCTTCAATTAAAAAATACTTACAGTATTTCAGGGGGAAATGAATTGCACAGTACAAATGTTAGGAGCCAGGCAGAGAGTTCAGGTTTACCCTGGAAGAGCTTTCAAGGTCACAGCTCAAGAACTGGTTGAGCCCCATCTCTAACAAAAGCTTTCATAGCTCTCAGGGAAAACATATTTTCATTCTGCTAGACATGTCAACATATCTAAATTAGATTTTGTTATGGAATGGAAATAGTAATCAAAATACTAAAAAAAAAAAATAATCCCAAAACAAAATGTCAGCACAGGAGAATAAAACCAACAAAAAAAGAAAAGCCCTGAATACAACAAAAGATTGTTTTCAAATTTCTGAAATTAAAAACAGTATTTTGTGGCAAATGGTAAATCCAACCCAAATTTTTGTTTAAAATAGTACGATTCAGAAAACCTGAACATGTTATTTGAAATAGAGTTCCCTGAAGAAAAACATGCATGCTCACAACACTCTCTAGTGTTTCCTCTACAACATATCAGCCAAGCAATGCCACCTGGTCCAGAAGGAATATTTTGATGAAAGATGTTTCGGCCGGTTTGACCGAGTGTACAGAGAAAGGACTCCCCTGTGCATCAGCTGCTTCATTAGTATTTGCCAATCACCTGCTGTGCCTGGGGACTTTGTTCTTTGGGTGGACAGGAGAGCCACGGTCATTTAGTTGTCACTGCAAATTTCTTGCCTAACAGTTGCAGTGTTTAATTGTCTTAATTTCTCAGCAGTAGAGGGTCAATACTTAATGCAACCAGTTAAAGGGAACAATTAGTACAACACTTGTCAATCACAAGGTGTGTCAAATATTAACTATGGCTCCTGTCATAACACACAGAGAGCTGCTTACCAGCTGTCCAGAAAATTTGTACCTATTTTCCATAAGAAGATCTCTTGAGCCCAGAGAGCTTCTCCTAAAATCTGTTGGTACTAAGGGGAGGGGGACAACTCTGACCTTTACTACAATAGAAATAAGAAAAAATGAAGAGCCCTTGAAACAGGTGAAAAAATGATACAACAGGATGATGGTTTGCGGGGACCCTGTATGGGAAGACAAAAGTTTTGACTGGTTTCCTTACACATATATTCAATAACCCATCATTAGTGGGTAACCTTTTTTTGAGTGCAACATGGAAGTGCTAATTGTTCCTCTGGCTATTTGCTTAGGTAGAGAACATAGTCCTTCCACATTTCCAAGACACACTGAGATGTTCACTTTCCCTTCCATTTAGAGCTACCCTTGTCTTCATGGTGAAGGGGATGCACCTCCTTTCTGCTGCTGCCTTGACCAATCCATTGACTGTCTTCTGAAATAGCCCTCTATCCTTTGAGGAAATTCTGATTTCTTGTAGAAAACACCACAGTCTTCAGGATAGTCATCTCCCTGGTTATTTCTGACATCCCGCTGAACGCTTTACCTGACATATACACGCAAGCAGTCAGAAGTCTTCTGCCACTTCCATAGGTGATCTAGAAGACTTGCTGTGAATATCTCCAGACTGCTATTTAAGTACCTGCATCCATATGGACAGACTAAGCATTATCCCCTGATCATATGTGCCATTAATTTGCTGGCACCCCTCCTGGTATGCTTCTGGACCACTGCTCTCCCAGATAGCACCCAGGTCCAGTTCAGGGACCGTGTGTGTCCAACTGGCACATGGACAAAAGCCACCCTGTTTTGGGAAGGGAACTAGTTCAGCCACTAAGGCATGAACTGTGCCATGTTATTTGTCTGAGGGCCAGGGAAACAGGCTCTTGCTCATTACGCTTACTGCTGTAGGTGCAACCTCAAGCTGGTGCCTGGAAAATGCCATCCCAAGGTAAAGAGAGACAAAAGATGAGGGCTGTTTCAGAGTAGCTGTTTCTGAATGTAAATCAGCAGAAAGCTCAGTGAAGGGAAGAGTAGCTCTGCCTGGGGAGACAGACTGTCGGCCCTGACCTAAATAGTAGCCATATTTGCCTTTTTGTGATTCTTTTGGCAGCTGGGATAAACTGTTCCCATATTTTGAAGGAAGAAATGTACGTGAGATCTTGGACCTGACAGTAACTGCTACAGTGTGATTATACTATGTTAAAAACTTGTTAAAAACTCATTAAAATACTCATCTCACCTATCATCACAGGGAATTAACACCATCAAAGTCACTTGAGTCTGAAGAACAGCCTGGCAAAGACATCTGAATGTGGAGGATATCTAGTTCTGAAGAAGAGAAGTAGCTTCTCTTAGCCAGATGTTGGGAAGATCACATCTGGCATTCAGCAGAGCTGGCCAGTGGAGTGGAGATCAGGGCATAGCATTGCCAAAAGGAAAATCTCTCGGATCTCTGGCACAGTTTCGCAATACCCACCACAACCACTTAAAATCAGGTCTTACTAATGTCAGTCTCATATACTTGTACCCCGAAATAATAAGCTTGGTAATTAGTTTGAATCTTAATAAATGCTGAATACTTTATTTAACTTTATTTAATTATTTATTTAACCTTTGGACTTGCAGACTTTAAAATCCACTTAGTCCTGTTGGAGCTTTCCTCAACAACCTTGGCTGAACCAGCCAGCATGGACCTTTCTCCCTCCAGAGGTGTGTGGGACACTTGTGCACAAGCACGACTCTGGCTGATGGGTTTCAAGCAAGGTGTTCAGACTGGGAAGATTCAGATGACAACCTGAGGCACAAACAGCTCACTCTGCTTGCCAGGAGTACCATTTCCACTCAATCGTATATTCCACTGAATATGCAATGCAGCTATGTTTACCTTGCTGATGTAGTTACAAGTGAAGGGAAATTTCTTTTTTTACTAAGTTTTTTGTATCATTATGTTGAAATTATACAAGAAGAAAATTCTGTGCAATATCCAGATGTAGAAAATGTAGTTTCAGCTGTTCCACCTCTGGAATTTAGTACCACTCCTCACACCCAAGTAATATCAACCTCCTCATGCAATCTCCCATCCTACATGGGAGCTCAGGCTCCAGATGTCTTCTGTTTGGCACAGACAAGCCTTTACTCCTTTCTTGGCCCAAGCAATTGGGAAGGCCAGGACCTGTCCTTGCCATGAGTCAGAGAACTTGCAGAGTTTTCTATGTTAGTTCAAATGACTCTGTAGTGAGCCCAGTTGCTTTAGTGAGGCAGTCTGGATTCAGGCCAAAGAGGAACCCACACCAGCAAATATACCCTACATGTATGTATATATAGAATAGAATAGAATAGAATAGAATAGAATAGAATAGAATAGAATAGAATATTTCAGTTGAAAGGGACCTACAATGATTGTCTAGTCCAACTGCCTGATACATTCAAGGCGGATCAGAAGCATGTTATTAAGGGCATTGTCCAAATGCCTCTTAAGCACTGACAGGCTTGGGGCATTGATCATCTCTCTGGGAAGCCTGTTCCAGTGTTTGACCAAACTTTCAGTAAAGAAATAGTTCCTAATGTCCAGTCTAAACGTCCCCTGCAGAAGCTTTGAACCATCCCCATGCGTCCTATTCCTGGATACTAGGGAGATCAGCATCTCCTTCTCCACTTCCTCTCCTCAGGAAGCTGTAAAAAGCAAAATAAGAAATGTGTAGTTGTATATTAAAAAATTTACCTATATGGTCAAACATAGGGACAAATATATTTCTGCAGTAGGTTTTTTTTAACAGAAACATTTTCACATTGTCTATTTTAAAGATCTGCTAGAGCTATGTAGTGCCCAATGATATCTCCATGCTGTTCAGAAAGGTAACAGCAGATATGGGAACTAAAGGAAAAGAGTGAAGCTGAGAGCCCTGAAGAGTAGAACCTGTCTTTGGCACCCATTTCCTGAAAGCAAACGGGGGCTTATCCCATCCAACTCAACATCTACAGTATCTTGTAACACTGTCACAGTCAGCCAACCCCCCACACCAGTGCTCCCCTGACCCCAGCTCTCTTTCACCATCTCATCACTCCAGCTCCTGTAATAAATGATGTTCCCATTTATTTCTCACACCAACAGACCCAGTGTCAAACTCCTCCTGGCTATTCCCAGGCTCTTTCTACAGAAGTAATATATTAACAAAAATATTTCTTGCTGCTTTCATTTTCCCACTGTTACTTTCTCCACCGATTTTAATTAAACACTCATAGTTGTGAAAGGAAGGGAGGGTTTTGTTCCCTTTCTGTAAAAAAGCCCACCAAGAAGGTTTCCTTAATCTCTCACCAGCATAAAATAAGCTTTCATTACACCAACAAGTAACCTTCAAAGTTTTAATTAATTTCTCTGCTTACATAAGCATAACAATATTAGTCACATTGGCTTATAAATTGTACCAACCAGACTGGATTTTTAATTAAATTAATGTCATTACACTCAGAGAGATGAAATATATTCCACCACATGCCCTATCTGTACAATACTTTTCCTCCTTCTTGACTCCCCCTCAATTCTTTGTGAACTACACAGGTGGGTTTAAAGCTGGGCACACCAGATGAGCTTACCAGCAAACCACTATAAATTAACAGCCGTGTTTGGAAAAGATGTTCCTTCAGAGAAGCAGGACCCATTCACGTATACTACAAACCAAATGAAACAAGAAACCACAGGGATATGGGGATGGGGGGAATGAATATGCCCACATATAAAAGATATTCCTCGCAGTCTGTAATTTGTGAAATATTGTACAAACACAACTTCGGTTTGCTATTGTAGCAATTTACTGGTGCCTAATAAAACATTCATTTGTGTGGTGACCTCTGTAACAATTCATAGACTCATTTAATCATGGAAATGGAGAGCTCAAAGTAACCTCAAGAGATCAATTACATCCCCTGGTCCTCTCTCGAGTTATATAATAAATAACAGCAACAAGAAGAGCAAAACCGAAGTGCGTAAAGAAAGCGGGTATGGTTTAGAGTTTGGTGTCGTGCTGTGTTAGAGGTTATCACAGATAAATTGCCCTTGGAAAATACCTCCTCTTATTTGCAACGTGCTTTAGCTCAGTCATAACTCATACCAGAAGAATTAAAGCTTAACTAACAATCTGATGTTCTTCTTACTGAGGCTTGAAGAGTGTGTACTTAATGAGGAAAATGTGTTTATTTTAAAACTACATAGCAGAGCAATGACAGTCTTCTGTAAACTTCAACAAGCAGTCTGTTTTGCTGCCTGCAGTTCGAAAAAATTGCCTTCCAAAACAGACAATAACCTTTGGTCTCTGCAGCCACATCCCACAGAACAAATGATTGTACATTACATATGCTCAGCACCACCACACCATGGGCTTGTTTAAATCACTGCCTGCTAAGTTATTGCAGTGAGAGTTGCTATGGCTTAATGCAACTCTTCCAGTAAGTTTGCATAGGAAGCACAAATCCTACATATGTCACTTGTAAGCTTTTGAGGGCATAGGTTTTTATATTTTCTAAACCTGGGGCACAGCCATACAAAGATTGAACAAGTGCTCTACAATGTATGGGCTGCAGTCCTGACCCTGTTATCACCCCTCTCACTCCCTGTCCCACATCTAAGGGGTGCAAGAGGTGGGCTGCTCACTAAACCTGAACGAAAGTGGCAAAAGCCACACACAAAGTGATTGGGAAGGGCACAAACTGGACAGAGCCAATGAGGTCACCAGTCCTTGAGTGACATGGGTCTGTACCAGTGCAAGATCACAGAATCACGGAATGTTAGGGATTGGAAGGGACCTCGAAAGATCATCTAGTCCAATCCCCCAGTCGGAGCAGGATCACTTAGACCACGTTGCACGGGAACGCGTCCAGGCAGGCTTTAAACGTCTCCAGAGAAGGAGACTCTACAACCTCCCTGGGCAGCCTGTTCCAGTGTCTGTCACTCTCACTGTGAAGAAGTTTCTTCTCATATTTAGGTGCAACATTCTATGTTCCAGCTTACACCCATTGCCCCTTGTCCTATCATTAGACATCACCGAAAAGAGCCTGGCTCCATCCTCCTGACACTTTCCCTTAATGTATTTATAAACATTAATAAGGTCACCCCTCACTCTTTTCCAAGCTAAAGAGGCCCAGCTCCCTCAGCCTTTCCACTCCCTTAATCATCTTAGTGGCTTTGCGCTGGACTCTCTCAAGAAGTTCCCTGTCCTTCTTGAACTGAGGGGCCCAGAACTGGACACAGTATTCCAGATGTGGTCTCACCAGGGCAGAGTAGAGGGGCAAGAGAACCTCTCTCAACCTACTAACCACACCCCTTCTGTAGTGGGTCTGTCTGAGCTGATTTTCCCCATACAGCCTTCATGCTGCAGTACTGGAAGCCAGAAGGTGTTGATAACACACAGCCTTGTTATGACGGGGTGTGTGTGGGGGGGGCAAGATTTGGGAGGGGATACAACCC
>VYZX01006396.1:226703-254072 GCA_013401335.1 Brachypteracias leptosomus
CCAGGCACCTCTCCTGTTCTCCATGATTTACCAAAGATGATGGAGAGTGGCCCAGCAATGACTTCCACCATCTCCCTTAGCACTCGCAGGTGCATCCCATCAGGACCCATGGGTTTATGTACATCCAGATCACTTAATTGGTCCCTAACCCAGCCCTCGTCAACCAAGGCATCCTCCTTTGTCCTGACTTCCTCTGGGGCCTCAGGGGTTCTGGGGCTCCTGAGGGCAGCCTCCAGCAGTATAGACAGAGGCAAAGAAGGCATTCAGCAACTCCGCCTTCTCTGTATCCTCTGTCACCAGCACACCCGCCTCGTTCATCAGTGGGCCTACATTGCCTCTAGTGTTAGTTTTATCTGCAATGTATTTGAAGAAGCCCTTTCTGTTGTCCTTGACCTCTCTTGCAAGATTGAATTACAAGGAGGCCTTGGCTTTCCTAGGTGTAAATGTAAGATATAGATGTAAATGTAAATACATACAGATAAGGATGTGGATACAGATATAGATATAGCATTATATTGTAGTTTCTTTATTATTATATAATAATTATAAAGATTACTCTTAATTGCTCTTTTTGCCTGGCACCCAGAGCCAGCTGTGGTGTTGCATGACCCCTCCATCTCCCTGTCAGTGCATGAACCAAGCCTGCAGGACTACCTGGAAGGAGCACTGACTTGGGCTTATGCAGAATGAACCCCAGGGTATTTCTCGATGGAGAAGCAAGAAAGGCACTTTCCATCCTGCAACCAACAGTATGATGCACCAGTAGCAATTTTGCTTTCTGTCCAGGCAGGAACATCTCTTCCAGGCATCCTCTATACATTATTTCCTGAGATTGAGTTATTTCCAGCATCTGGAAGGGGCTATGCTTGCTCAGATCTGCCAGTAGGAAGCCAGGAAATATTTATTGACCAAGCCAGCAGAGTGACTATGGTCCAGTTCCTTCAGGAGCTAAAAAGGGCTCAGAGCCTTAGGCTAGAAACTCCCTTATGGATGGGTGTAGAGCTAGAAGATACTTCAGCCTTGGTCCAGCTCACTGCATATTTAAGTATGAGATGCACTCTTCCTAACACAGGTGAATGGGGCTTTTGGATTTGGGGACCATTCACCATGATGAAACCAGTAAATATTCATTCAGCTGGAGAAAGGCTGACTCTTAGTGTAATAGTGATATCATCCATCTGAAGGTGTTTGGATAATCATCTGGGTCTGCCTCCTTGTGCATACTTAAAGATATTAAGAGATGAAGAAGAGGCTTGAGCTAGAAAAAAACAGGAGTTATCTCCCAGTGAAATAACAAACACTTGGTTCTGTTTCCAAGTGTCAAGGCACAGATCAGTGCCCAGGAATTAGGCATGCTGGGACCAGATCAGACTCTGTTAAAAACCCTAACATAAGTTTTTGAATAAGTGGGGAATGATAGGGAGAGAGGGATGAAGATAGATTTTTTTCCGTGGCGTAGATTGTTCTTTACTTTTGTTAAGCATGAGTGAATGCAATGTTTGGGGTCTTTTTAACCTTTCACCTTCTCCACCCCTCAAAAGCCTTCCCCTAAAAAGCCCTGTTAATTTTCCATTCAACTTACAAAGTGCAAAAACTTGGCCTTAGTGATGAGGGCAAAGCATCCCTAAACAGTGGACTGGAGTTAGGATGTCTTTTTAGCCTGCTTTTGCCCTCAAATTACTGTGCTACAGAGGCCAAATATCTCTGTATGGCAACATTAAGCCATAAACTATCTGGTAATTGTGTATACAAATCTATGCAGAAGTTTAATGGCAGAACCACGAAGGAAAGGAGGGTTTGCTGAAATAGCCCAGAGTCAGACATAAGGTCAAACAAAATCAGGACAGGGCAAGACCAGGTCTGGAGTGCTGTGAAATAACTGCTGATCCAGCCTGTGCACTACGTATACATCACCTATTACTAACACACTGGAAGTCATAAAGCACTGTAGAAATGAAAAAATGGTACTTTATCTGTGAGCAGATGCTCTGAGTTTCCTTGACCCTGCAGACTAGCTCTGTAAAGAGATGATGGATGCCCAGTCCTGATCTAGAGAGGTGGCCGCCCTGAGCAGCTCAGGATTTTGGTTTTCTTGTGCCAAAAATGAAAAATCAGAGGGGAAAAAACAGGCATGGAGCTTAAACTGTCAGACTGTTAGGAGTTCATTTTTAAATGGTCATCTTTGAGGCCATGAACCCTGCTATTGCTCTGGTACAGCAGGATATAACAGTGGATGGTGGAACCAGGTCACAGTATCATAACTTTCCCATGAAAATATAAAATACAGCTGAATTTTGCCTTTGGTTTGGGGAACAAATCCATTGGAACAGTAGAGACAAATTGGAGTAAAATAATGCAACAAAACTGTTTCAGTTTAACCCCATGGACAGCCTAGTTCAAGACACCTACAAACTGCTACAAACAGTTAAACTCTCCCTAAGTGAGAGTTACATTTGCAGCACTGAGGTCAAATTTTAAAACTGTGATCTGGGCTTTGGCTGAAACTTTAGAGTTCAGGAATTTTCATAACAAAAGTTTTGCTTCATTTTTACATTAAATGTGGAGATAACTACACTGAAGTGTAAAGTAGGAGATATTATTGAGGAAATGTTTGAGCAAAATAAATGTTTTCAAGTCAGACATCAGATTTTCCAAAAAATAGACTATTAATTTTCAGACAAACACAAAAAATTGTGTCATTTAAAGTGGTTTTTTTAAAAGTTTTAAGGCAAACATTTTAGAGAAAGCAAGCACTCTTCATAATAATATTAATTTAAGTGAAAGTTCAAATTCCAGTGGATAAGGAGGAATGTGAAATACCGAACTCAGTGGAGAAGCCTTGGTAGATCAGGAAGGATTTGTTGTCTGAAGGTATGTCTGCACTGCAGCACCAAAAGAAACAGGATGAGATTAAGAATAATTTATCTGAAAGGTCTAGATTTGAGGGAAGAGCAATGCATTTGTGTTTACCAAGTCGAAAGACAAAGAGGGACCATAAATTATTTCAGGTAACCTATCTAAATGCAAAAATTGTTTCACTGTGTAGCTATTTCTTGGCCGTGCAGATCAGGGGGTATTTAGTTTGGCTGAGTCAGGAACTGTGCTGACGACTAACATAGCAAATAAATAAATCAACAGGAGCCTGACATCACTTTAAGCTGGACCAATTTAAGTCAAGACCAGTTGTTCTGAAATTATTCAAGTTCTTTCAACACACAAATGGCAAGTGAGATTAGACCTGGGGTGTTCAGCATCAGCAACCGGCCTTTTGCAGCTAAATGTAATGATTTAATCCTTTATGCAACCAGGTTGTAAAGAGGGCCACAGCTTGCTTATGTTCCTGAACAGAAAATAAGGCTCAACAAAGCAGGTCTGTGACTTCTGGTGTATACTGTTAGGTAATAATTAATTGCATCTTTCAGGTGTAGACATTGGTAACAGCCAGAGAGTTTGAGATTGTTAAAGAGGACTGTGGAAAACCAGAAAAAAAAAGCAGATTTATATAGGAAGTTTAGTAATATGAGCTCAGATAGATCAGATTAGCTGCTGACACGGAAAATTATTTCAGTGAGTTGCTTTAGATAAGTGGGGAGGGAAATGAAAAAAATCAGAGTGGCTGCCAAAAGCCAAAGATAATGTATCCCCACGCACCGGTGTAACAGAGACCGGGAGAGAGACAGGAATAGGCTTCCAAGCACTTTGGTTCATGGGGTGCTTCGTTTACATAGCACCTATCAAGGTCACAGGACCTGGGAATCTAGAAACTGGTGCATTACAAATAATAAATTAAAACTACTCAGGAGATGTCTTTTTCTCACTTCCCAGGTGGTATTTCACCACCCAGTGGTGTCAATTATGTGCCCACTCCTTGTCAATGTCCTCATACTGCCAGATGATAGAAAACATCCACACTACAAATGGGAAACAGGCCCTAAATGTCAGAAAATAAAACTGTGGACTTTCTGAGTGCCTCAGTAGTTGGTAATCTGGAATTATGTAAATTTAGGCTAATTAGAAGGTTATGCTGGTACACACACATTTTCTGAATCTAGAAAATGACACGTTAGAGAAATCAGGGGGCTGACTCTACTGGGGGAACAGGGAAAGAGGCATGGGGAATCCAGCCCCACAGATATTTTACATTGATGGCATTTTACAGTCTTTCACGTGTCTTCCATGCAAGAAACTGCCTTTCATCTAAGAAATTGTTTCCATGCTTTTTTTGGTTTTGCTTTCTGTCTTTTTTCACTAAAAATCATCATGCAGACATACTACTTTCTTCAAAATACTTCAGAGCAGTAGTGCATTCTTTAGAGTCTGTCTTCTTTGAAACTAGTTGTCACTGTTTGTTTTTTGACATAAAATTCTATCTATGGTGAGCTCAAACCACCTCTGGTCACCCTCCACTCCCAGCCAGGTCCTCAGCCCTGTACACTGAAGCCACTGACTTCCCAACAGTTTAGATTAGACAGATATTTGACCAGCTGTCTCCCCTTTGATCCATTTTAGACAAAAATATGTGCCACCAGCACTCACGCTTTAGCTAGATATGAAACTCATCATCGCCAAGAGTCTTTGCTCAGGTAATTATTTGCAATGTGAGAGGAATTCTCCATCCTACAAAGTTTCCACCAGCTACAGAAAATATCTGTGGGTCATCAGTCAGACCAATATGCTAGTAAATCATAAACTTCACTGTGCAGATACTATGCTGAGAAGGTCTTTGCCATAGGCAGCAGAGAGCTCCTTCCTAGGGAGATGGCTTCCTCATCTGCCCTCTGAAAGACTGTTATGAAGATCTTCATATCTGGGGCAATGAGTCAAATATGATAAATACAGTAGGTTAGAATTGCAGGGAGCCTTTAGGATCAAATGCTAACAATTTTGTTCCATTGAAAATACCCTTAATGACAGAGAAGCTTTAGGCGACGCTTAGCACAAGAAGTGGCTTTGTGGGGAGACAGGGCAATGCCAGCAGGAGCTCAGCTCGAGCTGCCTGGGTCTGCTCCACAGAAGACCTTATTTCCAAGATGGAGATCAGATTGCCCTATTGCCACAGTTAGAGCCACAGAACAGCCATGAAAATTAATATTTTTCTTTAAGCAAGCCTCCAGGTTTCATGGCCACCTGCTTCTGACCTAACAGTTTCCTGGGTATATCCCTTGACAGAAATTATTATTTTCACCTATCACTCAGTGTTTTGAGCACCTCTACAATGAAATATTGAAGATGTTTCAGTCATGCTGTCTTCACCCTCAAGAAAAATTTTGAGGCCAATTTAATGACTTTACTTCTCCCTTGGTTGCACCAGTGCTTACAATGAATGCCCATTTGCAGACTTTTAGCAAACACAAAGAAAACTGCACTTCATTTGGGCAACATTTTTTTTTTTTGTATTTCAAATAAAATTTAATTTATTAGAGTAAAAACTGGAACTTTCCAAAAATCTAAGTAATTCCTAGGCATGGGATCATTATGAGGGAAGTCAGCTGTGTAAAATAAAACTACAGCATACAGACATTTTCTAATAATTAGTGCTGGCAAATATGATTCTTGGCACAGTTTTTGCAGTGAGATTTTATTGTATGGTCAGCACTACTGTGATACTAACAAGCATGCTATCTTGGTGTCTACAGATACCTGCACATTTAGTGGTTCAGACGTAATTGTTACGACTGCAGAAGCAACAAGGGCAAACAGAGAAAACCATTGAGTTCCATTCTAGCTGCAGAAAACCTTCAAAAAATTGTAACTTTTTGTTTTTCTCCCTTTCTAATCCAGGTAAAATTAAACTACCTTAAAGGAGGTTGTAGCAAGGTAGGGAACGGTCACTTCTCCCAAGTAAGAAGCAATAGCACAAGAGGAAATGGCTTCAAGTTACACCAGGGGAGGTTTAGGTTGGATATCAGGAAAAAGTTACTTCACAAAAAGGGCTGTCAAGCATTGGAACAGGCTGCACAGGGAAGTGGTGGATGCACCAGCCCTGCAGATATTTAAAAGCCATGTAGATGTGGTGCTGAGGGACATAGTTTAATGGTGATCTGGCAATGCTGAGTTAACAGTTGGACTTGACGATCTTAAAGGTCTTTTCCAACCAGAATGATTCTATGACTCTAATTTTTAAGTTTCCCCCAAATTCAAAATGTCCTTTTTGTAGAGCTTTTCAGACCTTTAATTTCACCCTTGATAAGGTCTTTGGGCTGCATCATGTGTTTATCAATGCCTTTGTTTTTTTCTGAAGCACCATGAGAAACAAAAATACATTTTGAGATAACATGTTCTAAGTGCTAAATCCCAGGATGTCTACTAATTACATTAGAATCTCTTGAGACACGGTCCACCATGAAGTGGATAGTGTCTGCTGCTGACTTGGGTCAAACTCTAGAAAACTTTTGAAAGCAATTTGTTAATGACTCACTTCCTCCCATCAAAAGAAGGAACTGTAATTCAGTTTTTAAAGGAAACAATTCCAAAGAGAATCTGTGCTACCAGTGACATGACTCTCAGGTCAAATTTAAAGGAAGATAAAATACCAGAGCTGCCAGACAAGAGCTCATCCAGGCCACTAAAGTATAATCAGACATTTCCAAGCTCATGAGGAAAACAAGGAACCCAGCAAACTATCCTGTTTTTATGTGAATTTGATTAAGAAGATGCCCTGACTGATGCTGAGTTTTGTAAATCTTAGTATGCCAGGAAAATCCAATAGGATACCAAAGGCGCAGTGTCAATATTAAAACCAATGCTGCACTAGGTCATCAACCTGCAATCAACAAATAAAGCTGATGTTTTCAATACAAGAAGAAAAACTCGTCTATTATCCACTAATCCACAGATCCTAAACCTTTCCTTCACTTGCAACCATGTCTCACTCAAAGCAAGGAGCATTGTGTTAGTAGAGGAAGAGTTAACATTTTAACTATTTAATAAAAAACAACAGCTAAGCAGGAAGTGGTGAATGGTAATTGATGTATGAACTAATTTGGGCTACAGGTTAAAATAACGTCCCTAGCTGGAGGTTCTGCTAGGAGCAATGAGAGAAAAACAAAAACAAAAGAACATTTACAGGGGTTTGATAAGTTTATGACCAAGATTCTATAAGGCTGTTGTCTCTCTCAGCTGGACCACTTCTAGTCCTGTGAACTGTGTTCCCATGGACCAGATTTATCAGAGGATGCATCCCACTTCTCCCCATTGATGTCACTCAAAGCCATGTGTGCTCCAGGTTCTTGATAGGTCTTGACATGCTGAAGGGACTCTAGAAGGACTTTATAGACATAACTCAAGAGTCATCTTAAAAGATCTTTGTCAATGGCACCAAGGAGGGTGATGTCCACTTACATATGTACTTGAACCACCATAGAGTCAGGAACTGCTGCTGAGCTCCATAGAAAGTGAGTAGTCATAGGTGGGACACCTATCCTTGTGGCTAGAAAGAATGGGCATCCTAAGACACTCATGGAGACGCTCCAGTACCTTAAATACCATTTGGGATTCCCTTCAGGTCCGCTTGGTAGGGCTTTTACCTGGACCAGCCGTAAATCCAGTGCAAACCCACGGAGCAAGCTGAATTTTGTTAGTGAAAGTGGTGTCTTGTAAAGTCCAGTTACAAAGACTTCAAATTCTATTTGGGCAGAGAGAAGAATTAATATGAATTGTTGGTCTGAACAAGATCTTTTCATGTGCTCCAGTTCAGTAATATTCAGAAGTGACACCTTCATCACTCTCCAATCTCAGATTTACATCATAGCCCAAAGTTGTGTCAAAGGAAGTAACAGTATGCTCAGAAACAACCCTTTTTTTCTATGCTGAGGGAACTGTTGAAAGAAAGCATTAAAACACAAGATACATCTGGACCTAATCCATAAGCAAACTTTCCCTTGAGTTTGAACTTGGATTTGAAGAATGGAGGGTGGGGAGGAAAGCTATAAACCCTCCTGTGATGTGACAAGTGAGAATTGTTCTCATTAAGGTGATGCTGTGCTTTTAATTAGATAGTCACTTCATTTGGCTCTAAATTGTCAACTATAATTAATATGACATTGATTACTCCATGGTAATCTTAGGAGTTGAATTTTTTTTGCATTCTTCAAAGGCTACATGCTGCTCTGACGAAGTGGAATGGTCCCTTTGCTACCAGTTTGGGTTATCTCTAGCATCTATGCTTGTATGTTGTTATACTGTCATCTTTTCTTCCTCTACTGAGGAAAAACTTTCCTATTAAAGGCTTTTTAAACTTTTGTGCTGTTGCAATACACTTGGTTATCCCAGGGATAGGGGTGGGCAACCAAGTGACTGACTATCTACCTGTCTAGAGATGCAAACACCCACTTAGAAGGGTTGAGGGATGTAATTTCAACATGTGTACACACATGCACATGTACCGTGGGACCAGTAAGATGCAATATTGTCACTGAACTGAATCAGCTGTGCCCACCCCCGTGCATTCCTGATGTGGCTTTCACCTATATTTTTTACGCTACACTTTTCTCAAACATGAGTCTTTTCTTTCTGTTTGTTCCCAGAGAAGTCAAATACGGATTTCTTTCCTCCCACTCTCTCAGAAGGAAAAACAAGCATTAATTCATGCTTTGCATCCTTCACCATTTTGTAGAGATGTCTCCAGGTGTGTAATGAGAGCTGGTATTTTGTTATTCATCTCCATATAACATTCCCAGTCACCAAAGTGGAATGTCATGAATGACCTGAAGACCTTAACACACAGGTTTTGTTGTGGGATTTCTGGTGCTATTGTCTTCTCGTTGCATAAGAATATATGGCTGAGTATGGATCTGTCAGTAGACTGTTCCCATAGAGAGGATTCCTGGGTATATTTGGTTGTGGTCTTCATTGTTCTCCAAATCTCCCCTCAAGAGAGGTTCTTTACACATGCTCTTTGCCTGGCTTTCTTCCTGCGATATTTGTTACCCAGCTTCTGAAGGACGCCCATGAAGCTGAGTTTCTCATTGCTCTTCCAGCACTACATAAACATAAAACCATGTTTAATAAGTACTACCTTTGAATCTTAGGGCTGATGAGATTACACAAAGTGGACCAATGCAATTGAAAAAACACAGACCTTCCTAAATGGTTTGTTAAGCACAAACAACTGCCTGGCAGGCAGACCCACACACACTGAGCCAAAGCTTTCTCTCCTGCCCAAGTCCCAGCTTTGATTTTGCTCACCAGAGACCCCAAGGTTGGTGGCCCCTCTGTGCAGCCCACAGAGACATCTAGTGACTGAAGCACATACTGCTGGCAAGGGCAGGATTGTGGTGGACTGCTCGGGTAAGCCCTGCACTTCCTATTTTTTGTAGATATTTACTAAATCTAAATATTTCACAAATAAATAAGAACTGAAGCTTCTCCTCCTCGTGGCACAACAGGATGCCCTTTCACTGTTTATCTTGGTCAAGCACAGGAAGTTGTGTTGTAAGGAAGCATTGCTCAGCCTGATGCAGATACAGCTTGTTAGTATATTGTATTTGCCCAAAATGTCTAGAGAGGATTCAGGGTAATCTGCAGAAGTTCAGCCAGATAGATGTGTTCCTTTGGGCTGGTATGAATCATGGAGGTCTGAACTGCTGGGGGAAGGGAAGAGATTAAATAACTTACAGTAAAAGCCATTCTCGTCTTTGTAGCTATGTCACATGAAGACCTGCCTCATCTCAAAGCATCAGAAAGGACTCACAAGCTCTTCAAAGATTATGGGAGCTCTCATTATGGCAGGCACTGAAGAGATTTTAGTCCTCTTCAAGGTTCAACAGGTACTAAATGTTTCTAGTTGAATCATAAGGCTAGGACCGAAGGATGCTGCTATTACTGCAGGGACAGGCACAAAAGCACGTTCCTCTGATTCAACGGCAAATCGGCTTAGCTATGGTGGCTGAGGTAGGCTATCCTCACCCAGCAGAAGTGAATTATTGCTGGCCAGCTTAACCCATAGTGGAAGGAGTTTAAGATAAGTCGCATTCTTTCACATTAGCCATGGGCTGAGAGCACACACCCTGACAGTCACTATATCTCAGCTGACACTCAAGCCTAAACAGGATTTAAGTGGAACACAAGTTGTCGATAGATCTTCTAGCAACCCAAAGACTCCAGATACCAGCTGTTGGGAGAAATGGTTACTCTCCACGTGCTTATCAACTCCATCTTGTATACACTGTCACAGATGCCTGAGATCACTCAAGCACATGCAAGCAATGCAGATCCATGGCACACACACAGCAGTTCCAGGAATTTGCAGCAGACCTACCTATTCCAGACCGGCTAACGCATCAGGACCTGAATGCTGCTGCTGTTCGCTTGTTCATCATTTTTGCTTAGACACAAGAACTTACTGGATCAGCATCCATGCAGTTTAGTATTCCACCTCTGACTCAGCTCTGAGTGCTTGAAAGACCTAAAGCCACAGTGGAGAATAACCAACAGAGGCCTGATTTCTAACATTTAGAAGAGTACAGTAAGTCCTGAAGCTCTAAGTTTAATATTCCTCCCAAAATTCTTTCTATCATTAATTATAATTGGACAGTCTGGATGTGCATATCTATTTAAGGTCTGGCTAGTGACCAGAGGAGCATAGGCAAGAGAAGATGAAAAATAAGGAGGGAGAAATATTGAACAGATATTTAATTTTTTTGTTATCTTAACATTTTTGACAGAAGCATGAGGATGGTTTTCATTTAATCCCAATTAGTTCAGCCTACCCTAGTTATGAAAAACTGGAAGCCACCCAAGTTTTTACCACAAGAAAAATTTGGTAACACTAAGAAATACTTTTATTAATAGCTTTTGTGTCTGTGTGTATAACGTCTGGGCACGTGTAAGTGTTAATGATCATTAATGTTTGCTTCTCTGCTGAAATAATTGAAACCATACTCAACCTGGCCAAACAACCTGACCTCACTTTTCTATCCCCACCCCAGTTTTGATACAAACAAGGTCGTCATCACTGCCAGCCACTCAGAAGAACAAATCAAAAAAAAATGTAGGGAATAGATTAAAAACCACCTCCCTTTTATAATTTGAAGCGACAAGAGTCTAAAATAAGTTCATAAATAAGCCCCTGAGGACCATTTTGATCTGTTCAAACAACACAATGGTTTTGCGGTGATTTAGATCTCTGTCTGGGTATCTTGTTTACCAGGAGATGGCTCTTTTCCTATTCATCAACAGGGCTAAGAATGGAAAGTTAAAAATCCATATAAAATAATAAACGTGCTCTCAATTGTCAAGTCCGCTACAGGCAAGATCATTTGGGTCCATCACCTGGACAGCATGGCTCAGTGCTATTGCTGAGGTCACATCACCGAAGCTACTTGGACAACAGTGATGCTTTAGAGAAAAAAGGACAGTCCCAGTTGGTGGCTAACTCTCTGGTGCAAGTTTTGAGTAATAGCCTCCCAATCAATCCTGTAAATTAACATTATCACTCCTTTAGCATTCATTAGAAATACTTTCTTCTCAAGACTGAATACAGGGGACAAGAAAAGGAGGAACTATTCACACTTTTTAACTTTACTTGCCTAATTTAAATGTCCACATTCAGAAGCCCATCCCCTTCACAGTGAATGGAAACAGTAGGAGGATAATTTGAGATAAAGCTTAACTTAGGGCTCTGAATTCCCACTTGCAAAAGTGTTCATCTTTTGGCTGATTATGCCTTTTACGCCTTAAGAAGTTAATCTCTGCATTCCCCACAGGCTAAAAATATCATCAGTATCCTCAATAAAGATAGTCCTCATCAAAAATGTTCAGACTTCAGTAAGACACACAGTCTTTGGTGGCATTGCCACCAAGTGTTTTGACCTTATAAAAATTACCAGCTTTAATTATATGATGGTGTGTTGTGTGCCTTCCTTATTATTTTAACTTGCATTGGGACACTAGGAGAAAGAATTTAATCACAGGGATTAATCATATATTCAATTAGTTTTCTAGAAGTCCTGGTAATAGCAGAAGTCATAACAATCCCAGCAGGTTTGGTGGTATGGTGTCATAAGCATAATACTAATTCTCTGAGATATTATGAGAAGTGACCTTCACGTGGCAGCTTCTCAAAACAATGTTGCTGAACAGAGATAGTGACTCTCTTAAGAGAACCATACATTTTTCAGAAAGTGTATTTGCATCTTTAATGTTAATGTAAATGCAGATTTGGATGCACAGATGAAGTTGATGACTATTAATTTCTTTACACAAACTGGCAAAGGATTGAACGCACTGCTACAATTTGAATGTATTTCTCCTCCTGGTCACTCCTCGATTGTCTCATCGGCATTCAGGTCCCTATTTCATCAGTCTCTCATATGTCCTCTCCCTTTTGCCAGCTCCACGTTAATGTTTCAAATGGCACTGGACAAACTGCCCTCTTAAAATAGTTTGGATTAAATATGTCTCTTTAGTGATTTTAAACAAACTTCAGCAGAAGATTCTGGGCTCCTCTTCTTAGCCAGTTGATTGTAGAGAACAAAGGTTCTGTTTGGAAGTAGAGCACCACAAATAGCATAAATGCTTTCCACAGATATTTTGACACCTAAACTAAACTAGATGCCCATCTGAGACCACAAGCTGTGCCTGCACAAAATGCAAATGCTGCTCATTTCTAGTGGTTCAGCTGCTAACTCCTCCTCAGTTCACCTGCACAATGACATATTCTCTTCAGGGTGTAGATAGGTATCCAAGTTAAGTAGTGCTTTCCAGTGGTTGGAAGACACATGCAGAAGACACTGTGCTTGATGGTGCTTTTCAGACACAGATTGCCATTGTATCTCTTCCCAGCAAGTGGGAAGGATCAGTCTTTGAGTTGTTTCACAGACTTGCTGTTGAGGCCTCTGAACCCATGCACTGCACCACAGAACAGGGGCAGAGCAGGCTCTGCTTTCTACCACTTACTTATACAGAACAGGCACAATTTGTCCAGCAGGAATGTTTATGCAAATGGTCCATTTTACACATAAACTTAGTGGTTTGGGGCTTTCTCCTTGCATCCACAGCTGAATATATGAACTATAGGCCTATGAAGTTTTCAGTTTCTTCTGGGCTTCTTTAAGATGGAAACAAGATATGCACAATAACTGGGACATGACAGTGATAGAACAATTCCAAAATAAACATCTTAGAAAAAGAGCCTGCAGTCAATCATTATACCATAAACCGCAGCCCAAAAAAAAAAAAGGGGGGGGGAAGACAAAACAGCAAAAGGGTTTCCTCCCAGATCCCCCTTAGTTTTCTGGTAGGTTCTTTGCCTTATGTTCATCCAGCCATGATTTTCTCTTCTAGTCTCAAGCACTCAGAAGCACCTTTTGAGGAAGTCCTGCAGTTCTCTTTGGGGTATGATGATACAGGTTTGGTGTATGAGAACATTGTCCTCACTTCTGTGCCCAGCAGCTCCTCCACTTTCTTCTTTTTCTCTGTATTTCAAGCACAGAATTGATTCTATGAAAATACATTATTATTTTTAGTAGTAGCAGTAGTATCCTTTCTAAATCCTTGCACAGGATCCCTTCATTCCCCTTGGCAAGTGGGCTCATTAGCATGCACACAACTTGGTGGTAGCCTCTGCCTACAAGATCTCCTAACCACCATATACTGTGTTCATAAACAAAGTCCACTGGGTGTTCAGTGTCCAGCTTGCATGAAACTCTGCCAAGTCTGCAAGCACTAAATGTTGAACTGATAGTGAACTTTCATAAAGCAGGTCATATAATAAACTTCTACGAATTACTGTTGTAAGCTGCTATAAATTGCTCTGCGGCAGGTTCCAAGCAATGCTTTTACTGTCCTTTCACTAAAACAGCAGTAAATCCTTAGAAAGAAGAACCAAGTAAGATGTGTTCTTGCTGTGTGATTTCTAGCTCACTTTCAGTCACATGATGCAAAACGTGAGGCCACCATTTGCAATATTGATCAAGGGAGTTTGTGTTAAACCTGTACATGAATAGGAACAAGCCTCTGGTTGTTTCAGAGTCAAGATCTGTTGTGGTTTAAGGTTTGGGGAAGGGGAGGGACAGGTGTAGCGGCTATTCCACTCCCCTTCCTGCCACACTCTATAAAAGGACACAGGAAGTTCTGCTCGCCCCCTCCTCGCTGGGATTGCTGCTGGCTCCAGACCTCTCTGTGGCTGCTACAACTCCACGTGGCTTGGGAGGAATCCAGCAACATCCGAGGATCGGTGTTGTATATATTTGTATATATACCTTCCCTTAATACCGCTGTATATTTCCCTTCCTTTGATATCCCTTTTGTTACTCCCTGTTAAAAGTTGTGATCTTGATTCTCAACTTTGTGTGAGGCCTTTCTTCCTCCCCTGGGAGGGAAGAGGGGAGAGGGGTGAAACAAATTCTGCTCCGTGGGGGGTTGCTCTGAGCCTTAAACAGAGACAAGTTCTTTCTCTGAAGTGGAAAAAACAGTCATTTTTTTAAAAAAATGCAAAGACCTTGACTTTAGACAGTAGTTGTTCACCTCCAGCAGGAGCCAGTGGTTTGCAGCTTCTCTGAAAAGCAAGTCCAACAGTGCAAGGGAATTTTATAACATCCAACCATATTATAAATTCAGCTCTGATGTTCCTTGTTCCTTGGCTCTCCCACCCTTTAATCAACCCCAGACTCAAGACAAAGAATAGCTCTGAGAATTAAGTGAATACAGATAGAAGTCACTTTCTTCTCTTTTTCTTTTCTTTCCTCACCTTTCCCTACTTTTCTGTCCTAAGTAGCTCTCTGACAATGACCTTCATGCCTGTGTGGCACAGCTAGTATGGCATCCTCCATCCAACTTTTCAGGATGTCTTCTCCTCCAGAACAATAAACCAGCAACTTTGATTTCCAGTTCATTCCAATAAAATGAGTGTTTTATTACCAGTATCTTTCACTGGGAGGTGCTTCTGTGTGCTACAGGCTAATGGATGGGGTATTCTGCACTCTGGTTAAATATGGCTGGGAACGTGATACATAGGTGTCAATAAAAGAACCTGCAATGAGGCCACAATGTTGTAGTTCAGCTGCCTGGGAACTGATGTAGCTTCTAATAATGCTCATCAAATTACTTCAGTCTTTTGTCCTGAACTAGGCCCTGTAAAACCCTCTTGAAGTAAAGCACATAAGAGTTAAGAATTGTGATGTGTAACTTTGAGATACTGATGTATTTTCCTGAATCTGTCACTAAAAGTCCAGCCCTGTAAGATGTTGAGATCCCCTGGTTTTCACTAATATATACAGAATTTGAACGAATTTGGTGCTGTCTTTCAAGGACTAAGGCTCGTCAAGACCAGGCTTTAACATCTGGAGTAGATGTCCCATCCCAGCTATGTGTCATATCTACAGCTACTGATACTAAAAATTTTTCTGAACAAAAAGATAAAATCTCAGCACAGCCAAACCTCTGTTTATCATTTCCCCCTTGCAAATTACAACCATGCTTTGATTACGTCTACAGCAGCCTCCCTACCATTTTTTTCCCCCTTTGCCTGGTGACATTCAGTATCATCTGTTAGAGGGAACATCGTTCACTCTGTTTCTATTCACGAGACATCCTTCAGTCCCAAGTATGAGGCTAAGAAATTTCACAAAAGCGCAATCGTAATCTGTTGAGGAGGAAAGAAGATAGCTAGGAGCCAGGCAGGAGAGAGGACAGAATGTGTTCAGTCAGCAGGTCCTGCAGCAGCTGAGAGTCCCTTTGAGGAGCTCCATCCTGTTTCATATCTTTTCCAGGCAATTATTTTTTTAGGACTTGAAGAGGGCTGCCAGGTAAAAGTTCATGAACACCAAAGTCCTTTGCTTATCCATTCCAACAGAACAAGATTTCCCCCCAACGCTGTGCCCATGGGCCCCAACCTTCTCCCAGAGGATAACTCTACAGAAGAAGAGTTGTGTGATTCCCCTTCCCCAACCTTGGGGCATGCTGCCAGCTCTTCATTGTGTGGAAGGCATCAGTCCACAAGGGACTGGACAAGCACTGGCAAACTCCTTCCAGGCTGACCACTCAAGAGAAATCACAAGCAAGAGCTAACTCTTCATTTATCCTCATTACTCACAGGATAACTGGCATTTTCCAGGCTATCAGACAAATGAATTCTTAGAATTAGTTTCATACAGAAAGTATTTAGACAGTAAAGTGCGTATGGGCATATAAATCTTTTCTCCCACATTTCTGGGATGGTTGGCAGGAAAACTGCAATATTCTTCAGTTGATCTGGAGAAATGTAAGGGTAGTTCATGCAGTCATTACAGATGAATCTGCAAGTGTTAAATTGCTAGTTAGGAAAGTGTTGTAGAAAAATACTGTGAAAGAGAGAAGCTTCTTCTGTACCTCTGCAGTAAGGGGATGAGCATAGGCAATGGGTAGGAATATGACCTCTCCATAAGATGGGCTTGATCCAGCACTTAGTTCAGGTCTCGGAAAGCAGCAAACACAGGTGTAGGAATGCACTCAACAAAGGCGGCAGAACTGAGCACCAGCCACGCCAAGTGGCTACATATTGCTAAGGAGATACCAGCACCACAGGACTCGTAAGTGGGGAGGAACAAAGAACTGGGTTGTAAGTGTGGTGAGCAATGACAACTTTGCTAACAGGGTTGAAGATAACATACCACATATATCTTTTTCTAGGTCTTACTCACGTACAAAAGCCTGTTCCAAAACTCACTGAAATCACTGGGACTTTCTCCACTGACACCAAGCAGCTCCAAATCCGGCCCATAAAGAGCTGTAGCAAGACTGCAACCATATGGAATTATTTCTGAGTCACAGTAGTAAGAGATATAAAGAAAATATGTTGGCAGGTTTTAGTTGGTAAACATACAGTCTTGGCAACCTCAGCAAGCGACCAGATGCTAAGTGGCCTAGAAACTATCCTCTCATCCTTAGAGGCAGCTACTTTGGATCAGGGTGAAGACCATGAAGAGGGCAGTGTGGACATGTCAGCATTGCTACTGGCTGCTTTCTACCTGTCCTGTGGACATATAGAGCTTTCCAAGTCTGGGAGTCTGAAAACTAAAAATTCCCTGTAGCCAAACAAACCCATGGGAAAGGACATACTGAACTAGATAAATTGCAGTTATGAAATACAAGTATTTAATTAAATCTTGTCTGGCTGTATTTTGTACCCTCCCAGAAAAAAAAGTCCAATTTCAAAAGTAATCTGGAACTGACTGCTTATGCTATAATTTACTAGAAACTCTGTTGTCATCACTTCAGTTCATAGAAAGGAAAAATAAGAACAGCAACAGCTTTCATCAGTTCCTATTTAAAAATCAACTGCTGCATTTTAAACAACTACA
Organism: Brachypteracias leptosomus; assembly: GCA_013401335.1. Taxonomy (NCBI): domain Eukaryota; kingdom Metazoa; phylum Chordata; class Aves; order Coraciiformes; family Brachypteraciidae; genus Brachypteracias; species Brachypteracias leptosomus. The sequence goes on from VYZX01006396.1 coordinate 243,983, forward strand.
AAAAACCCCCAACTACTTGAAGCCAATTCCAAGTTTGTGATATGTGAAGAGGTTAGCCAGGCCAGTCAGAGTGGAGAAAGGTGAGTCAGGTTAGCAGAGGGCAGACAGGTTTCCCAGTGTCCTCCCACCACCTGGCCTGGCAGCACTGGGGATACCCCTCCTGAGTCTGCCTTTGGCTGGACTAACTTCTCTGGCTCCAGCTGAGACAGGACATCTCCTGACTCTTTGCCAGCAGCTGCGTGTCTGCGTGATGGTGCATAAAACAGACACTGCAGAAAAGCCAAAGGTATGGGGAAGCTGGAGGATTGGACCACGGCAAAGGCTCGACCAGATGTGATTTGGTTAGAGGGGACTACCACCACTGCCTTTGCTGGAAATGTCTTTTGGAGATCCTGACTGCTCCACATCCAGGCTCCTGGCTGAAAGGTGAATACCTCCTCCACTCTTCATCCATCCCATTTAGGAGGCTTATTTACATCTCAGGTCTTCCTTTTTTGCAGTCACTTATTCAGGACCTACCAGAACAACATACAAAGCTGGTAAATGGAAGTTTAATATATTTAAACAAGAAGAAAAATACCAAAGGGCAAAACAGTTCTACAGCTGTTTTACAAAGTAGTTTATAAAATCTGCCCTGCCCAGTGGATCTTCCCAAGCATGGCACTGACAGCTCAGGTGAAATAGAGACAGGGAGGCAGGGCTGGTGACTCTAATTGTTGTGAACAGGCAGCTCCACCCCAGCTAACTTTCTTAGAGCAGTTCTCTGGAGGTTAAGGCTTTCTGTGTCTGGTTTCAGCCAGCTGGTGAACTGTTAAAGGAAAATGTCAGCACACACCATTCCCCCACCAACGCATGGCTCAGCTTGGGCTGTCAGAAAACCCTGTTCACGTCTTCCTGTTGAAATGTTGCTTTGTCTTGTGTCTTTTATGGAGGGACCGAGTTTATTCAGACTTTGCTTGTTTTCATAAACATTGTCATGCAACAATGCATAGTCCCTGTTTCATGTCAATAGATTAGTCAATAGATTGTTTATTCAAACTGAATGGTTCATGTGCAATAGGATTTTCTTAGGTCTTTGTTTCTCCCTCGCATGCAAAAATAACAGTACATGTCATGTTGGTTTTGTTGTTTCTTTTTTTCTTCTGTAAATAATAATGACATAAAGAAGAGCAAAACAAAGGTCATTTTTACAGATTTCATCTCCATAGGGAGTATAGATTCCCTGTGACTAGACACCTAATTCTGATTACTTACACTAACCACCTTTCCAAAAGACTAGCACATAACAAGTCACAATTTGTAAAATTTAAAACATTAAAATTTGTAAATTATAGAACACTATGACAATCTGGTTCTTTTCCTGCAAAAGACTGCATGTGAAAGGAAATATGAGATCAGCTAGATCCTGAGAGTTCAAGATGCTTTTACATTATGTAAGATGTCTCCTACCATTCTGATTTTTTATGAAAAGTGCAATTTTGGGGACCATATACAAAAAGTTTCAGCAAAGATTATTTTCAATTAAAAAACACTTTATCTAACTGAAAAAAAAAATTGTTCACTGTATTTGAGAGCTCAAAACAGAATCAAGGCCTCTTGTTTAAGACACCATAGAGACATGAAAACAGGAAGCTCACAGTCCAAGAAGGTGGTGATCTAAGGGAAGTAAATAGTTAAGAAAGAAGTAGCTAAGGAATAGTTAAGAAAGAACTACCAGAACCATGTTTTTACAAAGGTCTGTGATAGGAGAAGGGGTAATGGGTTCAAACTGGATGAGAGTAGATTTAGATTGGAAATTAGGAGGAAATTCTTCACTCTGTGGGTGGTGAGAAGCTGGAACAGGTTGCCCAGGGGGGTTGTGGCTGCTCCATCACTGGAGGTGTTCAAGGCCAGGTTGGATGGGGTCATGGCAGGGGGTTCGGAACTAGATGATCTTTGAGGTCCTTCTAACACAAACCCTTCTATGATTCTATGATCTGATAAACAAAGATACAACAGGATTAATTGAGTTACATAGGGTCACTCTGGAGAGAGAAGTGCTAAATCTTAGTCTCCTGACTAGAAGGCCAATGCCTTAACCACAAGACAGTCCTTTCACACAAAAAGGATTATTTTTTTACTATTAAAATCTGTTCTTTTTATCCTATTGGTGTTTAAGAACTGAATGTTTTGTTAACCATTAATTTTGGATGAGTTTGCCATTTGAAATCTTATAGTACTTACAGTAGTTTTGGGAGATTTCCCTTGTTGGACCATTCATGCAAATAGATATATCTTATTCTTTCCTTGGCTTCTTTCTGTGTTTATTTTGGCTACCAATACATTCTACTTACATGAAAAATAAGGGGAAACCTTTCCAAAAAATTAGCACATTTACTCATGAAAGAGTCGAAAACATATTGTGCCCTTGCAAAAAGTGAGTGTCAGAGAGAATTCTTCTTTTAAATTATTTTTCTGAAGCCCAGATGAAGCAAAATATTTGAAAGAAAAAAAATCTGTTTATCATACCAAAAATTTGGCAAATTTGAAACAGGAGAGGGCTGCACACATTTGTGCAAAGTGCCAGCTTCATGGGCAGTACCAAACTCATTCAACATTTGAAAAAAAGATTTTTTTTGAGTTGAAGGCCAAGCATAACAGCAATGAGTTTCCACACACACACACTCACTTTTCTTTCATCTGACAAATATAGGTCAGTGAATTTGCATTCTAATTATTTTTTTCAGGAGAGTCATAATACTTTGCTTATGGCAAAACACATGAAAATATACAATGGAGGAAGGTCTACACAACTCCAAAGTCCTACTTAAAGCAAAATTGATTTGTAGCCTGTATAGCATTCATGTTGGATATTTGGTTTACTCATTTTCTTCCTTTTATTTCCATGGAGAATCATGACATGTTGGAAGCTGAACTAAGACCTTATTTAGAAGATCTATTTTCCATTGGATTTTTATCTTGTCAACCCAGATGTCCCACCAGAGATCCTAGGATGCCTGACACCATCACTTGTCTCCAAGTCATCAGTGAGCTGCAGTAGCTGGCTCATAAACACATTGCCCTTGAAAGGCAGAAGGCTGAATACAAGGGCTGAATGGGATCTGCCCCAGAAAATTGCCAGCCACCTTTGCAACTGCTATATTAAATACACTGGTCCAAAGCTGCATTTTGTTGGGAACAGTCCAGAATCGATTCTGGGGACTTTGGGATGACTCAGCCTCTCAAGATGAGGTTGCAACAAAAGAATCTGAGAAGTGAATACACACAGAGTAATTCCCATCATGAGATGTCCCATCACCCACAGAGCTGCCAATGTCCCACAGTGCCTTATACCTGTCTGCAGGAGCTGGGCCATAGAAAGCCTTCCTCCTTTCTTCATCCTGACACTTTAACTCCTATAACAGGACAGAACAGTCACTGATGAGTTCTACACAGCCTGTAGGGAATGCTCTTGGCTCATTTCCCTTCTGTATTCAGATGGTTTTAGAGGCATTAAAGCTGAGTAACAACAGACAAAAGTTTAAGCTTCTTCAGGCATCTCCTCTGAACTGCCTCAATATCCGTCCACGTCCTTGCATAGCTTGTGGCCTCACAGTGCACTGTCTCTAGGGACAGTGAATCTGGTCTTGAAGTGAACTTCCAGGCAGCCCTCAAATGACATTGAAGACAAAAACATTCAGTGCTTGTGGTCTAGTGTTTACCAAGGGCTTGCTCTTGAGTCCTTGACTTATTCCTACAGTAGTTGGTTTTCCACATGGTCACCTATCCAAGTATTATAAAACTGCAATGCTGCTTTGCTCTCTGGGACAAACAAAATGAGATGAGTTCATGCTGCAATGGAAAAGTGACAAAAAAGAGCTGCTTTCAACCAGTGGAAGTCTTGTCACCCTCCTTACAGATAAAGCAGACTTAGAGTGCCCCTGCAATGGACTGACCAGCCCAACATTGGAGAATCAGGTTAGAAGTGATCAAACTCTCTACAAGGCATTCGACATCCCTTCTTATTTTAATTTTTGGTCTATAAGATGCCAGACATAACTTCTTGCATGCCCTAACTGAGAAAGTTATCAGTGTATTATTCCCACTAGAAACAGACTCCTTTACCAGTACTTTTAACTAATTTCAGGATCTTAAAATCAAGTCCATATGAATGCTATGTAGAGTCTGATCCTCAAATGCCCATGTGTATTAATTAAGTTCTTTTTTTAATAAAAAGAATCCTCATTTAAGCTATGGGAAATTGCAGTGTGTGCATGAACGTGATCCCTGTATCCACGTTGCTTTTTCAAATGTGTTTACCTTGCATGCACACTCATCCAAAATTAAGTTAATGGCCTCAGTCAGCCTCTGAGGACCCTGCAGATGGCAGAGACTAGTCATAAACAATTTATTAGAGAACGTACTAGGGGAGCATAAAGAACAGATATCTTGAAAAGGAGGAAGGATAAAAATATAATTAGGGTAAATTGTGATATTCTTTGCTCCAGGAAGAAACTAAGAGAACAAAAGTGGAAATAGCTCTGCAACAGGTTCTTTGCAGGTTAGTTTTTGCAACCAGTAGATCTTCTGCCATTTGTTTCCAGGGCACCCTGGCTCTATTATTATTTCTATTATTCCAAAGAAAGAGAGGTGCCAAAAGGAAAATAATTATTGCAATCCAGAAGAAATTCCTAGAGCAGATAGCATGGATGCTGAAACACTAGTGGCATGACAACTGCACTTATCAGCACATCATTTGGCTTTAGATTCCCCAGCTTTTCAAAAAGGAGAGAGGGGGATTTTCCACCTCATCATGACAAGTATCAGGTTAAAATAAAGAGTTTTATTAAAAATAAGCACAAAGAGAATATTTCTTTTACATTCCTGAAAGCCATTTTTATTTCCAGGGAGTCTTTGAGACCCCTGAAGCAGTATGTAAATCTGTTGCTAAACAGATCAAGAGAACTGTCTGCCTGCTTCAGCAATGTCTAAAGAAACAAATAGAAGGGAAGAGGGTTTGATGTCCTGAGTACAGCACCCTCATACAGTCCGCTTATTTAGTCTTTGTTTCATTTTGGAAGTGGGTACTTCATAAGCAGCAAAAAGGCAGGTCCAGCTTTGAGGGAGGTCAATAGTTTGCAAAATTACAAACTGCATTTTTTCTTTAAGTATGTTTTATTCTTCAATTTATGAATCAAAGTCCTGGTATTTGCAATGTGGTGGTTAACCTCTATCACCCAGCTTTATGATTGCAAATTCTGTGCTGAACCATGAATCCATCATGTTTTATTGAGAAGGAGACAGTCTTACATTTTAAAATGTGCAACAACGATCTTTGACTTTGTCCTTTTGATTTGGGTCAGCTAGCAAAACTGTAGGAATGTTTATGATTAAGGGAACTTATAAATCAGAGAGAAAGGAGACAAATTTGTTAGTTATTGGTTATGGCAACTCTGAAGTTCTAAAGTTCTTCTGTTGTTGATTTTTTGGAGGGTTGTTTTTTTTAAGTACTCAGATAAAATCTATAAAGGTGTCTAAATTAAAAATTTTCCAGAACATGTTCACAATGCAGGTTTGTTGAGATAAACTCCGTATCCGATTTAGCTGCATTCACTTCAGCTGACATTTATCTTTAGGAGATAGCCAAGGCTGTTTCTGTGCTTATCTCAAGCATCTCCCTTGTATTTGCACTCTTCTACAGAAAGTAAACAGAAATAATAAACTACACAGTGATCACATAAATCCTTCCTCCCTGTGGAAAAGTCCTCAGCAACTCCTGTACTATGCAGCCTTTAAATTTTCCAAGTTTTGTTTGGCTAAAGTAATTCTTTTGGAAAGTCATCCAGTTTTAATTGAGGACATTGAGAAATGAAGGAATCTATCAATCTTTCCATGATCCATTGCAGTGGTTAATCAACCTCACAGTTAAAAGGTGCCTTATTTCCAGTTTGGAATTGCCTTGTTCTAGCTTCCTGCCCTGGATAGGCAGCACATTCTTCCTGAAGAAAAGCAATGAATTACACACTACAGTGAAGTCCTCTTTCAACTTTTCTGATAAACTGAAATAAGGAATTGGAGTTCACTGAGGGGCTCACTGCACAGCATTTCCTGCAACCATCAGATCATTTGGGTTTGGGTTTTGTGTTGGGTTTTTTTTTCTCTTGCACCTGCTCCAATGTTTCAGGAAGGTTTTGAAAGGGCAAACATCAGAGCTGGATGAGTTTCTCTCTCAGGCTGGGATGGAAATGTAGCACTCCTCCTTGGTGCAATGTGGAGGTTGGATTATTTTCCAGCATCACTGTCTCCTTCCCCTTCCCTTCCCATGTCTGAAGGTGGGGCCCAACCTCTACAAATATCGATATTGGGTTTCTGCTTTCCATGGCATGGATTTTCCTTAATCTCTGTTGCGAATAATCTCAACTTTCCACCTTTCCTTGACATTTCTAAGAAGTAGTCTCAACAAATGGCAGATAAATTACATTAACATAACCTGTTTCCCTCTTTTTCAAAGCACCATGAGAGCTTTCTCTGGCATAACACTTTCAGCATTTTCTATTTTTGCAGTGCTCAGGAATCTCAGCCAAGTACCAGAACCCTGTCTTCATTCTTTGGGTTGGTGCAGTTTTTTGAGATGGAAATGGGGGCTGAGGAGATTGAGTCTGAAGTGTCTCAAGAGTACTCCATATCTGGAAAAAGGTTGGCTGAAACCTGGTTGGCTGTTTCCAAAGATTTTCCTTAGCAGCAGATACTTCATACACAGCCACCAAGACTGCCAAGGTGGGAAGAATCCTCCATCTCACCAACTTTAGGTGTCTTTGTGGTAGATGTCAATATCTGAACTAGCCCTTTACAAGATGTCTATATTGTCAGTGGACAGAGAGGCATTTTTAGGGTGTAGTTCATCCAGCTGCATTTGAACATTTCTTTCAGGATAATATGAATCACACCTTGCAAGAAATTCTTTATCTCTGTTGACTATGAAGAATATTTTCGGACATTAAATGAGACATAAACTCATTTACAGTCAGACAAGATTAACTCCACAAAATGTAACAGCCCCAGATGAGCAAATAATTTGGGAAAATTTTCTATTTGCACTCAGAAATAAATTATTTATTAAGCAAATAACTTTGTTTAAACATTACTAGGCATAGGTGTCACTCTGATTTCTTTGACAGTGGTAGCGGAGGTGGGAGAAAAGGGAGAGAAACCGTCAAACATGTGCTGTATCCAGACACAGGAGTTCTCCTTTATGTCCTGGGCATGTCTTAGCAGAGTATCATGTTTTAGGGTTTACATGGACTTGGGTATTGGACATATGTTACAGCTTTGTAAAGAGTAATTTGATACAGTGTCAGCCCTGTGTTATCATTCGCCTCACTGGCATGTTAAGCCTCATTCATGTTGAGCTATTGAAGAGAGAGACAAAATCAATATATCTGTACAGTGATGAAGATACCAAGCCAGAAACCGTGAGCCACCAACAGCTGCCTTACAGGGAACTAATACAGCAAAGTGTATCTGTGCCTGGATGTTTGAAATACTCAAAGAAAAATGGACATTATGCCTAATAAAACCACAATTGTGAGGGAAAAAAAAATATTGTCGTGGTTTTTATGTTACTGTGTTGAGCACAGAAATCAGAACTGCATCCAGCCCTTGCCGTCTGGAGTGAAAGCTGCTTGCTCTGGGTTCACTGTAAAGTCATTCCTGCTGCCGGGGTACAGCAAGGCTGGTAGCATGGGGTAGTCAATGGCCAAGGGGAGACAGAGATGAATTTTTCATCCAACTGTTCCCTGGCAAGGGAATTTGGCACAGTCTGGGCTGGGAAATAGGCTGTACCCACCCCAGTAATGAAAGTCTGGATGATAAATAACCTCCTGCCTCTGCTGGGGAACAACAGGAAAAGATTCCCTGGTCAAGAAAGGAAATGGGTAGGATGGAGCACAGCACAGAAAACAGAAATGTCTAGAAAACCCTCAGCATGCAAGGTCTGGCACAGTTGCTAGAAAAGACTGTATCACAAATTGAGGGGACTTATAGGAGAGAGCCCAGATGGGTAAGTCTTCCTAAAGACAGAGCCCAATAACATAATTCCATAGGACACTGTGTACCTAGGAAGCACCCTGCACTGTACCTTAGCTTGCTATAGTCCCACCAATTCCCCCATTTGGCATTCACTCACTCTAATATTAGACACATACTACCTAGGAGTCCCCATGTATGTCTGTGTTCCCATAATATTTGATGGGCAGATAAAGTGTGATTAATCTGCCTAAAGAGTCTGAGGCTGTGTAAGGTGTTCTAGAGCATCCAAGACATCTAAATAACCCTGGCAGATATGGCACAGAGGTATGTCCTACTGATTGTCCCTCTGTCCCATATAGATGAATATACATACCCATAAAATCCCTGACCAAACCCAACTCAACCTTCCAACATTTGAATGGTGGGAGGTCACTTAGAACATAGAAACTAAGGTTCAGTTCATGCCTTTTCCTCAGAGAGATTAAATCCAAATTCCCTCCTCTTCCGAACAGTACCCTAGTTGCTAGCTACAAGCCAATGAATGGGAAACAACATCTTTTTATCCAGTAGAAGCTCTGTCACTAAATACAAAAATTAAAGATTTCTGTGAACATGTGGGAATGAGTAAACATGACATTATAACCTAAGGGCTCTATGTGGGAGAGCAAGACTGTGGTACTGACATTTCTTGAAATACTGTGTCTGTGTTTTGCTGAATGTAATGCAAAATATTTGAACACAACATCAAGCAAGTCTTGAAGCACTTACCCCACCAGTCACAGTCAGGCACATCCATGTTCTCTCTGGTCTCATAAATCTTTTTCTTCTTCCAACAATTCACCAAGTGAGAAACCTTCAGCTCTTCTTTCTCCAGAGAAAGCTACAGCCTTGGGTCTATGGAGTGGACTTGAACACCATGAGGTGAGATCTAAGGCTTGGGTACTGATAACATGCAGGTCACTCTGACATAGTGATGTCCTGAAAGAAAAGACAAGTCCCTCCTTAGTTCTTGAAAGAAAGGACGTAAAGTCCCTTTGGGGGTATATTCAAGGCTATGAATCCCAGACGACAGATAGAAACTTCCTAAAATCCTGGACTCAGGTCCACAAACCCAATAAAAGAGTGATATCTAAGGTATATTTCTGCCAGTATTATTTCTCATGGGTAACTGAGGATGTCTGTCTGGGGAGCATAAGCTATAGGCAAGGGCTGTGATTCTTTTCTTCTGGAGAAATATATAAGGTTTCATACGGTGCCTACGTCCCTCTGCAGCCAGATTTGTGCTTTGGGACAAAGAGATTTCCCAACCCATAGGTCCAGCTGTACTAAAAGGGCTGGTAACAGGGACCATTACTATACCACAAATTAACTTTGCTTCCTTCTTTGCAAAGGCTAGCAAACTTTTTGGTACAGAGAGGTCTGTGACACCCTATAAAATACTTTTTATCAGAAAATAACCCACTTGTCATGTTTTGCCATTGTAAACTCACTCAGCCTTTCCTCCCTCTAACCAATCCCTGAAAATAAGCTTCTAATTAGTAATAAAGAAGTGGAAATTGAATCTAGATGGTTATTTCTTCTTGTATCTTGCATGGGAAAAAAACAGCTTTAAACAAGACACATGGATGGACATGTTGGAACACTGGCCTTGCTGAACATACATCACTGGGCAATTTCACTTGGCAGTACTCTGACCATTATATCCTTGGCAATCACACCCCTCTCCATCAAGGATGTCAATGCCATAGAGTGGGAAGCTGAGAGATTTCAGGGTTTGATAAAAAGGCCCTGAAAAAACAGCACTGTCATTCTCAGATAGGATTGAGTTTAATGTCTATGTCCCCCTTTAGTATTTTGGCAATTTTTGCTCTGTCAGTTAATTTGGCAAATTGTCCAAGGGAGCAAATAAAAAAATCTGTTCAAGTCAAAAGTGTGCAAAAGAAAAGAAAAAAAAAAAAGACAGCTGTCTTAAGTTTTGAAGAGATTGTCTAATACTAAGGTAACCATAGCAAACTACCCTCCAGAGATGTTTGAGAGGTTACTGCAGTGCTCCAGCCTCTGATCCTGCCCTTTGCCACAGGCT
>VYZX01006396.1:255486-346882 GCA_013401335.1 Brachypteracias leptosomus
CAAATTGTCCAAGGGAGCAAATAAAAAAATCTGTTCAAGTCAAAAGTGTGCAAAAGAAAAGAAAAAAAAAAAAGACAGCTGTCTTAAGTTTTGAAGAGATTGTCTAATACTAAGGTAACCATAGCAAACTACCCTCCAGAGATGTTTGAGAGGTTACTGCAGTGCTCCAGCCTCTGATCCTGCCCTTTGCCACAGGCTTATGTTGGAGTAAATGAGCAGGAAGTGATTTAGGAAGATATTTAGGAAGTGATATAAACAAATATGACCCATTCCTGTTCCTTTTTATCCTCTTTGTTCCCATCCCAATCACGCAAGAAGTAGCTTTTCATTCAGAGATCTCAAAGTCCATCGTGACAAAGGCCATTTTTATTACACTCTTAGTACTCTTTTTCTTCAGGAAGGAGTTGCCTGGAGCATCTTTCCTATCTCAGTGCTAGACATGAGGAAGCTTCCTTGCCTGCCATGTGTAGATGAGCATATTTTATAGCTTCGAGATACTGCTCAGACTCATGCCATAAAGCAAGTTTATTCAACCTGGAACTAAGGGAAACATGAGGTTCATCCAATGCCATATTTGGCCCACCTCTCCCTGATACTCAGATCATTTTGGGAGCAGCTGGGACCAAGTCCATGCTAAAGACACATTTTATAGACTGGATGGAGAATCAGAGTTAAAAGTTCCAGAATTTTTCTTCTATAATCAACTGTGTCCATTAAAATGAACATGTCACTTCATCTGTGGATGTTTGCAAGAAGCATAAGTTTCAGTCCTGTTTCCACATACCAGCAGAAATTTCCACAGCTAAAGATTTTTATGATGTAGGAAAGGTCTCTGATCTCCTCTGAAGAGCTGCTCTTCATCAGTTCTTCATTTATCAGTCTGCAGACTGGGAACAGAAAATCAGAGAACCACATTGTGTTGTTTGTCTCTCTATCAATCATTGCATCAAAAATAATTTTGTTAAAAAAAAAATCCCAGTTCCAACACGTGTGAGTGAGCAGAGCTGCACAACCTGTGCTTCCTTAAAATAAAAGATAACCCAAATTTTCACAATTCATTTTGCAATAAACTTTTAGACACATGAGCTACCGATCTCAAAGCAAATCAGTCTAACAAAGGCTACATCAGCCCTGATATTTTACTGACGAACCCTGTGCAATAACAAGCCAAAGTCTTGGGTCAGAGGTGGAGCACAGGCAAGTTTAAGTATATCTGAAACCCCTGGAAAATCAAGACTGTCCTAAAGATTGGTAGCCCTAATGCCTAGATATAAAACACTGCATACAGAATCTTCTTTTCTCACCTGCAGTGGAGATCGATTACAGTGTGTTCTGAAATGTCAGATAAAGCCAAAGTCAGGAAATTTGGTTATATATTTTTGTCATATAACTTTTGCATGATGCTTTTGCAAGGATGCCTTGTGAGGTCTTTCCACAATCTAATGATGAAACAAATCCATGGTGACTCACTACAGCAAACATGGTAAGAGAGTCCCTCTTCCTTGCCTCCTCTTCAGCTGTGCACTAACTCCCTATAGAAATAAACTCTTGCAGCAGCAATAGCACAGTGAGTTTGATAGGCAGTAAATATGGTAGGAAAAATGGCAATTGTTTTGTATTTTCTTAACAAAATGCAATAAGAATACTAACCTCCATAATGACATTTCCTTTAGGGCTAAATACTAGCTGGGTCTTGGCTCTTAGTTTCTTTGCTCTTTCACCCAGGTCATATCACCAAGAAACACTGTCTTTAACAGTCGTTAATCCATAGGCCTATCGCTCACTCCTCAGTCTTTCTCAAAAACAGGCAACTTCTCTCCAGTGGAAAACTAAAAATACCTTCCATTAAATGGTTTTGGCACCTTTAAACTCAATATGTTTGGAACAAGGTTGTCGTTTCACTCTTGTGGACAAAAAGGACAAATTCACCGCTGCAGAGAAAGACTCTGGGACAGCTTTCAGCACGAGAGTGGTTTTTCACTACACACACACAAAAATAATAGCATTTTGCACAGATATAATGAATAGAATAGTTAAAAATAGTACCCAAAAAATCAGTTAACACTTATTTGAAACAAATGTATAAATTATTAGTGAGGAATCAAGAGAAAAGAAATGGACCAAAATGTCTTCTTGTTATTTGAAATAATGAGCAATTCATAGTGAGATGTCACCCAAGAAGGTTTCTTTTTCAGTGAGAAGAAAAGCCAGGAGGCAGGATTTTAGCCTGTTTTCTCTCATACACCTTCTGCAGGGTGTAATCCTGAAAACCAGTTAGTAGACCAGGGTGAAATGACAGCCTTTGGGGAATCAACAACACCCACATCCAGTTAATGTTATTGTATGATCTATTTCATGGTTTGGAATTAATTGCAATTGGGGCATGGAAAAAAAACTTGAAGCTTAAAGTGGTTTTTCGAATTCATAAGGAAGTATTTTTCTTTGAATAATAATGTTATTATAAAGTTATGATCTTTCTCTTTTTTAAATAAACCCTTTATTTTCTTTCAAATTTCTGTTACTTGTGGCCAGGGGCCGTCTGGTGCTCTCATCTTGTGGGAAATTGCTGGCTGGAGGCAGCAATCGTTTCTGTAATTGCCACTTTTGCTGAAATAGTTCTGGGCACTCCAGAAATACCTTCAAGTATTTGGTCATAGGCATTAAAATATGGAGGGACAGCTAATAGCTGATGGTTGCTCCTAACTGCTAGAAAAGGGAAAGCTCATTTGAAAACCTCTTTTAAAACATCCCAGTATATGTCTCACATTTCCAAAACCAAGTGAATTTGCTCTCTCACCTGTGCATAAGACAGAATGGTACTGACCTTTACTGCTTTGTAAACACTGATGGTGAACTTCAAAAAAAAGTCAGGTGAAGATTGTTACCCTCTACTTTCCACCATAAAATGTTGCCTGTGGAGATTAGTCAAGCATTTCATACATGAATGAAGCTTTCCACCAGATCTATTGACCCCTCCCCGCAGCCATCTGAAAGTGAGAAATCCAGCCCAACATCAAGGTTTCCTTTGTAGTCCCATGGAGGGATGAGTACCTCCAGAGAGAGATTCAGGAACCCTCAAGATAAGTATCCAAGGCAGATGGGTGTTTCTCCTGTCGAGGTCCTTTGGTGGCACCCAACAGCAAGTGCTGGGTGAACCCATCTTACCTTCAGGTCCAGACCAAGAAGTGACTTCTTCACTCATCTGAGGCAAAGCAAGAAGTTCAGGAGGACAAATGGTAAAACTATGCAGACAATGGAGTCCCTGGAAGACAAACAAAACTGCCAACTTTGCACACACAAACAGCAGTTCCCAAAGAGAGATTGTTTTGAATCACCCACCACGTGATTGTAGTGTTATCTATGGCAAGGGTTTTCAGTCTTAGAAACTTCTTTTTCTGCCACATTATTACAAAAAGTGTCCAAAATTCAAGATAAGGAATCTTGCTGTTGGCTTCAACAGAACCAACATTTAATTCCATTTTTCTTTTCACACTAACCTGAATCTCAGTCTGATTTCTGGCAAAAATACATTTCAAGGAAATGGTTCTATGTCCCTCTGCATCATATGCACTTACCTCAACTCTGTCCCATATCCCTGAGATATGCCCAAGAATACAAGGCCAGTCATGCTCCAGCACCACTGGAGCTACCCATGTGCAGCTTGGCTAGAAGTAGACATCATCCACTTCATTAGCTGTTTGCTGTCAAATACTGAATCTTCTGTGCTTTCCCACAATAGGAGACACAAATTTGGGTTTCTCTTTCCTTCCCACATGCTGATTTTCATGTAGTCTTCAGAAACATAATTATCTTTGAGACTCCCATCCTTCTGCCAAATTTAGTGGAAATAAGCTTAACAATTCCTGGAATGGCTAAACTGACAACCAGGTATCAGCAGGCACAATTCACACTTCGCTACAAAATCACACTAAAAGGATGTGGTTGTCATTTACTGGACATTAGAAAAGAGCTGAGCCCTGCAAGAGAGAGAGAAGGAGCCACAGCAACCACCAAAGAGCTTCAAGCTTTTCACTGGACTGCTCAGAGCAGCCACATCCCAGTGATGATTCGGGGGTTAAGGTCCTGACCAGCACAGAGCACAGCAGCAGGAACAGGAGGATTGTGTGGTGACAACAAAAAAATTAATGATTCAGAGTCCTTCAGCTTGGTCATTAGGCCAATAGGAAACTTTTCATTAGGAAAACCTGACTTTTTTCTCATAAATAGAAGCAAATGAGAGTAGTGCTTAATATTAACATTAATCCCTTGCTGAAGTGGTGACCCTGTAACCTCAAATTGTGGACACTAATGGGAGGAGCAGAGGGAAAATTGCCCATCATTAGTAAGGGATGCATAAGAGCTAAAAGTTATCCTGGACATTTAGTCCTATTTTCTCAGGCATGATGCTTGAGATTAACCGTGTTTTAACCAGGAGATTTTTCTCATAAAGATTTAGAAAAATCTTGTAAAGATTTCTTTTCTTGTAAAGCAAATTGCTATCCAATTGGATATTCCCTTTAGTAACAGTCAGTGTAGGACTATTTTCCATCTCTGGTTGTTAGGGTCAGGCAGGAATAGGCAGTAGATAAAAGTCCTCTTCCAGTCCTCTAGCTGTACACAGTACATAAAATGTGTGTTCATAAGCAAAAAATATGTTTCCTAATTCCAGGCTTACTGGGGTCAAAAAGAAGACACAAATATTTTGACAGTTTTAACCTGTAATTGTGCATCCTTTTTGTTCTTGTCTCAAGCAAAGGCCACCCTCTTCTGAGGTTTGTGAACTCTTGTTTTCCCTGGTGTGAGGAAACACTGAGACATTCCCACACACAGCATTTTGGGTATCTCAATTGTTCATGCTGTTGATCAGTGCTGTTCCTCTGCTGCTGTTGCTCCTTTAAGAGCCCTTGTCCTTGGAAGTCAAGTTCATGAAGCTTAATTCAAGCTCTTCAGAGTCTAAAGTGGTGATACACCAATTAACCAAGCAGCACTAATTGTGAGATGGTGCCAAGGCACTCAAGGGAAAACTGGGGAAGTACATGCCGTGAATCAAGACTGTGCTTTCATTCTTTGAGTTGCTGTTAGCTAGGGCCAGAAAACAAAAATCAGGGAAGGGCATCCCAGAGGTTAATGAAAAAGGCTAATAGCACGTTTCTCCTCTTACTTCAAATGTTTAATTGCTATTTAAAAAATAATAACAATAATAATACACATTTAACATTCTGCATGAAATTGCACAGATTCCATAGGGGCCTGGTTTGCTTCTTCTATAACCTGTTTATCATTATACCCTTAAACAAGATGCAATTAGGACTACATCTCACTGGGACTGGATCACAAATTGTTTTCTAACAGGAATATCCTTTACAAAAAAATATTTTCCAAGGAGGGATATCTATAAATACCATTTGAAATTCCATTGTCCATCAGTGAATTGAGGTAAGCACTTTTAATCCACCTACTTAAAAAACCCTATCTTTAGTTTAAGCTTTGTTTATAAGGAAAAAGTAAATGTAACTCAAGACCTCAGCCTTCCAAGAAGAATTTACTTTGATTCTCACAAAGAAACTTTTTCAGAGATTTTGCTGCTTATAAACAATCTTACTTTCCTTGTCTTGCCTTGCCTATTGAATCAGTACATATTCCTCCTGCAACAGCAAATTTTGCCTTTGGAGTTTGGATTTCTTTTCAAGGGAACAGGGGTTTCTGATGCCACTGAATTAAAAAGCTCCTCAACCTGACTTCTGAACTTCCAACACTGTGTTTCAGATGGACTGGAGGACTTGAGCACATGGCTTGGCTGTAGATAAATTAAACCAGAGTGAATCTCTGCTTCACTTTCAGAGAGTCCAGTTTAAAATATCTCAATGCAGGGTTTGTGCAAACTAGTCAGAAACTTGCCTTCTGCTTCTGACCTGAAGGCAGAAGAAATAACACAAAAATTGCTTGGCTCCTGAGATGCTCAAAATGATGGGAATCTTTGAAAATCAACTTGTGTCATTAATGTTCCGACCTCATGATCCCACACTTGTAAGGTATTCACTATATTAATCCCAGCTTCTGCAAACTTCATGATAATTCATGAAGTCTACTTTGGAAACAGATATAAACCCCTCAAAATCTTACACATCATTTCAAGAACTTACATCCTCTCAGAAGGGCATTTTTTTTGAAAGTGAGACTCACATCCAGATCCTCACACATGGACAGGTATCTAAAAAAATTTAAGTTCATGGTGGCATGGGGGGTTCCACTTTATGCATCAGTTTTGCCTTCATTGAGAGGGATCTCTCCCATTAAGAAAGGATTCGCCACTCAAGTAACATTTACAAAACCAGTCCCTTATGCACTGGTGGTTGGAAACCACAGCCATGTGTCCGAGCAGCAACACAAAGGGCATTAACCCACTTCAAAGCAACCCCCTGACATCCCCAAATTACAGGCGATGGTGAGGAAATAGCAAATTGCTAATTGTGAGATGGCTTTGTTTAAACGTGTTGATAGCCAAAGGGGCTAATGCACGGGCTGCCTCCGGCACTGCAGAGATAGCTGTCTCCCTGCCCGGGAGATCACAGTGCTCGGAAATGCCCTTCCTTCCAAGGGATGAAGGGCAGCCTGGATGCACAGCTAATTTATCAAGAATACAGTGCTCAAATATAGCCCATTTATCTCCTTCTTGGAGATGTTTTGCTTCTCCCACCACTCAGCTTAGCAAGATAATGTCGGTGGTCAGGGGGGTGCTGTGGTAGGTGCAAGAAAGCATTTAATTATCCATTGTGAATAATTCCTAAGTGCTTTCTATTTCTGTCCACATATTCAAATTTGCTGAAATATCTTGGAAATAAATGGGATTTTCACCCTTAAAACATTTCCACGCCTAGGAAATCCCCATAGGATGAGCCTGATTTTCTTTTCCTGCCATACTCCTTTGCCTCCCACCGTGATGCCAGTGGAGCCTCTGCTGGTGCACCGAGATGCAAGGGGAGGATTCAGGGCTACAGTGTGTGTATGTGTGTACATAAAGGAGAAGGTGGATCAACATGTCAGGCTGCAGCACATGAGTATCAGGTTTCTTTGGCCTCCTGGGTGTTGTGCTTTGCAGAGCTGCAAGTCTGTACTTTTGGTCCTTTGCTCAAGTTGCATCACATCCAGCAAAGTGGGGTTTATTTCATATTTGCTGCTAGGACTGTGCAACTGGCTACTCTGCACCCTAGTAGTAAGCATACTTGCTTGCCCATGTGTCCAAACCCTTACAACACTTGCATTCACAATCTCCCACAGCTGCCTTTGCAAATCATCTGATATCAAGTCTACACACTCCTATCCAAATAAATTCATGTTCCTAACCAAATGTGAGAGTAAAAACAAACACATTGCCGACACAGAGCACAGAAAAGCAAAGAAAAATAGTCACGAACAAGATAACATCTTGCTCTATGCATGATGGACATCAGGATTAAAAAGCAGTCTGCAATTTCTCCCTTTCTAGCAAGCTTTTATGCATTGAAGATGGCTCAGGGCTGATCACAGTACCCCAGGAGAGGTTTTGGCAATGTTAAGCAGAACAAAGTAATTCCTTCATGGATGTTTCATGCTTATATAGACCTTCAAGCCCTCCATGCCTTTAGGGTAGCCTGATGTTTCTGACTCTGATCAGCTTGTATCCCACTACAGCATCTAGATGCTTCACTGTTTAACCAGTTTCTCTCATATTTGTTTCCACTATGCCTAAGTGGAATATGTATTGTCCTTCTTGAGTCATTCCCTTACATTTTCAGTCTCTGTCTTCAATTTGTAAAGATAATTTTAAATTCGAACACTGTCATCCAAAGAAATCTTAACATTTTCTTCCAAGCCCATCCAATCTTGGTGTTCTCTAAACATTTAAAATGTCTGTCTCTATTCTATTGCCTCAGGAGGTCACTTAGTACATCCTCCAATTTGAATGCAAGCCATTTTTATTACTTGTTTTCTGAGTAAATATTTCCAATCCATTTTTGCCCAGTGACGAGCATTTTTATCTAGACTATCCTCCTTTGGTTTCCCAATGGGAGTGGCATATTCTGGTATACACCAGACAGACTGCTTCTTCCCCAGCCAAAAACCCTGTTGCCCTCTTATCATGGAGAATGACTTCTGGTACCTGAACAGTAACTGAACATAAGCAGCTGCTATTGTTCATTTTCAATGTAATGTCTACACCTGAGTACAAACATTAAAATCACCATGAGATATAACCTACGGAATTACTGAGAAACTTCCAGTTAAAAAGATTTTGACAGAAATGGAAAAAAAGCCCAACACCCCAAATCAAAACATTTCTCATAGACTTCTGATGACTTTAAACAATACCCTGAGAGTTCTTTTTTCTCATCCTGTTCTCATGTAAGTCAAATTCAGACTGATTAAATTAACCAGGACAAAAGAGGCAAGTGATGGTCCTTTGAATTACCAGGTCTCTCTGCCACCATGTTGTCCCCTCTTGGATGCATACCATCGTTTTGACTCACTGCAGGCAGGATATCCTTTTGCATCTGGTCTCCATTAGATAGTAGGCGGCAGAACGAGGTGAGGTCTGCTATGGCTTCTTATTTGCAGTGTTTGTTGCTTGGTACTACAAACAGTGGGCTATTAAAAGAGCCAAATGCTGATATTTCCACAGCGCTTGTAACACAAGCTCCAGTTTGCTTCAGTTTGGTTACAGCGGTTTACACACAGACCCACATACATTTAAATATAATATTTATTAAACTTACTTAAGTTTATTCTGAGGTATGACTGGAACCCAGTTTATTCTGGCTGGGCTGCGGAGCCTGTGTCAGGTTTGGAAGTGTGGTGTCCTGCCATGTGCACCAGCACTGCTGCAGAGCTGGAGCAATCTGCTTCAAATTAGCAGCCCAGATTATTTTATTGTGCTTGGCCCTGCTACCCAGTGACCCTGAGTGTGATTGCTCTTAAAGAGATAATATGGCTTGATAAAACATAAGAACCTTCAGAAAAGGGGAAGAAGTACCAGCCATTGGGGCCTAATTACAGCCCACAATGTATTTCCTCCGTTTCTTGGATGCCTGTCATACGTAGGTTGTAGAAGCAGCTCTATGCACCTGTATTGTGGCTGGCAATAACCTCTTCTTCCACACACCAATAATCTGCTGGCAGTGCATGCACAGGAACCATTGTCTGATCAAGGTGCACACTGGCAAATTCATGTGAAATGCCTCCCTCAGCCTCTTCACAGCTCCAAAGCAAAGCCAAGCTTTCTGTGGGATGTGGACTGAGACAGAGCTGGAGCCAAAGCCTTGCAACCACTTTCCAAAGAGTATGTAGATATAGATACCAGTTAGAAAATAGGCGCTTTGTGGACATCTGCTGAGTAAAGAGATTGCCTTGGGATGTGCTAAGCACATATAATTTTGATTATTTGTATTATGATATGGGAGGCTATATATTTCATGGTAGAAATGTACAAACAATTGCTAATTTGTAATTGGATCTATGCAGCATACTGAGCATTTTCCCCAAATGAGTTTCCTTGGCCCTGCTTCTAACAGATACAGAAACATCCCTCACAGTTTTTTTCCATAGACAAAAATCAGTCTATTGGAAATCTCCTAAAGACCCATGGCTATTAGCAGGGAAGACTACGTAACATCATTTTTTTCTAATACTGCAAGCTCTCAAAACAGTGAAAATAAAGTAAAGGTTGAGGAAAAGAAAAACAGGAAAAAAACCACATTTACTAGGCACCTTTCAAACTTAAAGGAAAAATAAATTGTCTGCTCTTTCAACTTAGCACAAACCTGCTTAGAAACTTGCCGGTAAAGCTAAATAATTGAGAAGAGCTCTAGCTAAGCTCTATGTACATCCATTTTCTCTTAGTTAAGTTCATTTAACTCCAAGTATTTCACTTCATTGCCTGTGATGATTCTGGGAGACAGGAGCACATTGCTGAGAGGTGTTTCAGAGCCTTCTAATACTGTTCTTGCACAGATCATCTCTTAACACATCAGAAAAGGATGCTGAAATAGTTGAAACTATAGTTTATTCAAATTCTGTTTAGCTACTTAAAAAAAATACATTTATATAACATTTTCATTTCAATAAATTAAAAAAAAAAGGCTCCTGCAGATACAGAAAGTTTCCATTTTGGTTTTGATTCCTTCCCTATTTCTCTGCCTTTTACCCCCTTCCTCCTCGCTCCATAAAAATGGAAGCACTTTTAACTTAAATCCAGTACAACTCCAAAATAAAGCATTTCACATGGTTTTCAATCAATATCAAATCACATTTTGCATTGCAAACTATTTTGCCAAACAATCAGAAAACTCCTAAGAAAATTTCAAATGAATTTAATTCTTTTCTCTGTGTTTCAGTCACATTTTCGTGGTGGAGGGGAAATGTCTCTCTGCTCTTCATTCTATTGGTGGGTAAAATCCAAGACTGGAAAAAAAGTTTGCAAAATACAGCTTCTGTTTAAAAGGCAACACCACTTCTGTTTTTAAGTTAAAGAAAAACATTTATTTGGACATTTAAATTTACCTAGGCCCACAAAGACTGCTTTTTCTCTGCAAATTAGAAATGGCATGTGATTGGGGGCGTTCTCCTTCTCTTGTCTACCTGCTGCTCCTCTAAACACAGGCCAACAAAGTGTGTTCGATCCCACCAGCCTCACTGTGCAGACAGCATACACAAATGTGAGATGTTCTCTTGGCTCACTGGGACTGGCTGGGAGAACATAGAGGGTGTAGAAATGCAGAGATAGTGTGAAATGATCCAATAGTGTGGAAACTGCTTAGTGTAGAAACAAATACAGCAGAACGTCCACATAGGGTCAGAAAAACTGCATTTCTCTCATGGTTGCTGCCCCCCGTGCTCCATCAGCTCACACTGGTACCTGAATAATGTCTTGTGGTCCTTGGTACATGGGTTCCTTGTCAACATTTTGCTTTTCTTTGAGGAGGAGGAAGAAAATGAGCTGTCTGCACCCTTTTCTGTAACATCCCAGAGTTTGTGACCTGGTGAGCTTCATCACACCAACAAGAAAAGGAGTATGTCCCTTGACTCCTTTGTATTCAGGACTTTCTTGTACATCTGTCTTTTATTTAGGAATTTCTTGTAGCAACACATTTCCTGACATAACCCTGTCCCTGTGGTAGTGCAGTCCCTGGCATGAAGCAGTCCTGTGCAGAGGTAAGATGGACAGAGCAGAGGCTGCAGATCCTACTGGAGGTGGGGCTCATGTTTCCTTGCAGCAGCAGGAGCTTGTGTTTCTCCTGGGATGCTTTCTTTCTCATCCATCTTCTCTCCACCTCATTTCTCCAACAGTTAAGAGTGGTCCTCACCAGCTGCATCTCAGTGGAGGGAGAGAAACAGTGGGAACTTTCATCCCTATATTGCAAACCAGCGAGCAACAGCCCAGGGCGCAGGAGACAGGGCCCAGTCTCCAATTGCCATCCCAGGATTCATCTCACTTAACATGAGATCCCTAAAAATTAGAATATCTGGGTGGTTGTTTTGCCTTCCGTAGGCACCTGCCCTTTTTCCTCAGTTGACTTTGGAGGGAGATTACTTTCCAAGAGTGGGATTCAACATTCTCTAAATGTCTACATGTAGGCATCTACAATGAGCTAAGGGCTCAGATAAGTTGCTCACCCATCTCTGTCCAGCTTCATTTGAGATGCTAAAGGGTATCCTTCCTGGGACAGAGGTGTTTCATAGGCCAGATGTCATTGGAAGGATTCTGAATGAGTAACATTAGGGCAGCTGAGACAGTCCCATTCTCATTATCACTGCGTGAGACCTCATAGGTCTGTAACACTTGCAGCAGCACAGACAGAGGAGAAGATTTCACTGCAATCTGCCATAGCAATACTGGTTCCTGCAAAAGGCAGAAGGATCTGTGTGCTCCCAGGGGTCTCTTGGATAATGTATATATTTTCTTCTTGTCCCTCACTAGCATGATATGTGAGAGGAAGGGCTGGCTCCTGCTCCCTCTATAAAGATTATACCAATAAAGACCTGGGGAAGATTGGCCTTCTGCAAACACTGCTAACTGCCAGCATCTATCAGCTGGAGATCACTGACATGCTCTGCCAGGAGACATTGCTTCAGCAGCACAAAACTAACCACTCCTGCTCCTGTTAAAGCATGCAATTTCCTTGTCAAGTGTTTTGTCATTGCCGTAGTCTCACAGGCAGGGCTGTCTCTGTTTGCCCAGCCTTACTGCCAATGCACCAAGAAGCCTGGTCTACTCAAGGTTGTCACTGCACATGGCAGGGGGGTTGGAACTAAATGATTATTAAGATCCTTCCCAACTCAAACCATTCTATGATTCTATGACTAAAGAAATGTCCCAGTGGAGGGAAGTGGGTAACATCCCTATGGGAGAGCTCCTAAAAGCAAGGAATAACAAGCGACAACCTTTTCTGTACACCTCTTCACAGTCCTGGGCTGCAGGAAGTGAGCCCAGTCCTCCATTAGGTCTGGAGGTCCAACCCTGCTTTGCCACTATGACCTCGTGCACTTTTTTAAGGCCAAATCCACAGAAATGTCCCAGTTCTCATTGCCTGCAGGACCCTTTGTGCATTACGGTCTCATTTCCTCCAGCTCTCTACTGGGGTTTTCCTTCCAGTTTCGCACCAGCAGAACTGCTTTTCCCTGTTTTCCCCTATTCTAATGCTAAGAGGCTGGCGCTGAAAGCAGGGGGCTTTGCCAGGGAGGGGAGGACAGCCAGCACTCCCCTGTGCCAGCCCCGCCCCTGTGCCAGCCCCGGGCAGCACAGAGCAGAGGGGACTGGTTTCAGTGTGGCCACACAGCTATGTGGAGATGGCTGGTGCTCCTGTCAACAACAGTGCAGGCTGATGCTCAAGGAAAACCACTTTCCCCCCCAAAACAGGTGATGCAATGTCCCAGAGAGCCTGGGGAAGGAAGGGGTGAACGGGTCTCTCCTATCCTTGTGTTCTCCATGTGGCAGTTTGAGCTCCATTGTATTCACCAGGAAGTTGTGGAAATAATGGGAATCCCGGACTATGGAGAAAAAGTCCTTGAAATAAAGAGAACCCAGAGTGTGGACAGTGACTAGGACACCTCAGGATGGAGACAACTTATTCACAAAAGGCTTTTGATTATAAACAGAGTACCCAGGTTCAGGAAGTTACAGGTCCAAAGCTCCTCGGAGAAAATCCCAGGTGACAAACCACCAGTGTTTGCCACACACTGGCTGCCCAGCCCTGTGTGCCCCAACTCTGCATGCCAGCTGCTCCTGGGCTCAGGGGCTGCAGGACCCTGCCCTGAGTGGGAAAGCCTCTCAGAGGAGACAACTACCTCTGGAATTAGGGCCTTTTTTTTTTTTTTTTTTTTAATCTCATGGAAAATATTCACAGCTCACCACCACCTCAGAGCTGAGGCAACCTTGCCTGAGGCCACGTCTTGAGCTGGTGGGGTGGCATGAGCTGCAAGGCTGGGAAGACAGTGCTGCCAAGCCTCCTTTGGAAGCAGCCCTTGTCAGTTTTTCCTTTCAAGCTCTTTTGTTGAAAACCCTTAAAGCTCAGAGAAAAAGGCCCTTTCTCACGACAGCTTCTCCAAACAGCCTGTGAGAGCCGGGAGCTCAGCCCATGGGTGCCAGCAGGCTGCTGGAGGGGCCACCACTGCCCCTGGCAGGTCCACGGGCAAGGACCAGCCCTAAGGGTGCAGACATTGGGGATGTCTCAGCATATACCCAAAGGATTCAGTCTTCCTCTTTTAAGACCTTCTGCTTCAGGCTCAGCAGATGTTCCTTGTCACAACTGTATTTAAGAGGAGGACTTGCTAGGATAAGACCCATAGAAAGGTCCCTTGTGTTTAACACCTTCCCTGCCTAATTACAATAGGTGGTTTATACTGGTAGCCCTGAAAACCTAATGTTCGACAACCTTTTTCTTTCTTAGTCTCAATCAACATTTAAATGACAAGTTTAGTACTGGTGACTGAAACTGGTATGTTGTCTCCTTGCTTCAAGTCCCAGATTGCAACGCCTGCTGGGACAAGACTCTCTCAAACCTGTGAGGTCAAGTATTGCAGGATGCACAGACTCAGACTGAGCTCCTTAAACCATCCCAGCTTCATCTGCAGATCCTACTCCTTAAATCATCTGCTACATCGCATTTGAATTTAAACCATCCACAGTGTTGCAGGTTAGAGGCCAAATAACCTCCATGTGCCCAGCCAGGATGGCACTTCAAAAGATCCAAGTGGTAAGAAAATGTATTTAGTCCTCTGAATTGTTTTATCAAAAGCATACAATGATGTTGTGCCCTTTTACAAAATCAGATACATAGTAAAATTAATGAATCTGCTATAACTTAGGGAAAGTCGCAGAAGCAAGCAATACATGGATTGCATTAAGTTCAACATTGATTAGAATTAATATAGGAGATGTATCTGCCTTTAAAAGCCATAAATGCACTGAGCAAAGCAAAACATGGATAAATGGCAGGGTAGCCTAACACCAGCATGAAAGGCAGTGAACTATCTACCTTTCTGTGTTGTGTGGATATGGAGGGTGCTCTCAGCAATGTTTATTTTGGTTTCAAGGTACTTAGTGAGAGCAGAGGAAAACCCAACAGTAATAAATGAGTTGTTGCAACCTGCCCTTTCTGCTCCAGTGGTTTCCTGGTTTTGTAAACAGGAAATGCTGCGTAACTTGGCCAGGACTAGACGAGATAAGGCTGAAGAGTGATCAGACAGTCAGCTACAAAACCACTGTGGTGTCTGCTGAAGGAAACCTACAAGCTGTCAAGAAAGCTACCGGACATTTTGCAATACAACCTATCAATTATCCGAGATGAATGCGTGTATTTATGGATGGATTTTTTTTTTTTCCATTGCCATCTCAGTCTTACAGTAAGCCACCCGGCCAGTGTGAGTATGCAGGTTAATTTCAAGGTAATATATTATTCTACATAATAAAAACAAGTTGTCTGGTTGTTTTTAGTGAAGTTGTCTAAGCGTGTTCCCATGGGCTCCCCACCTCCCAGGGAGAAATTGCAATCTGCTCTGTTTCATCATCACTTTTGTGGCATTTCCTACAGAGATGAGTGGCATCGAGACAATTTCCAGACGTGGTTATTTGTTCTCCTTAACCTGAATGACTGCTGTTTTCTAAGCCATTTGCAGTGTCAATCCTGGGATTTGACACTTAGACTTCTCCAACTGGGGATTAAAATGTTGTATCTTTCCTTCAGTCTCCTTATTAATTTTCCAGGGGCAGTTACAACAGAGTTGTTCCAAGGATTTGTTCACTACCAATACTTAATTTTGTAAACCAAGACAATTTCACCAATTTCACATAACTTGATAAGCCAATGTACAACAAGCTAAAAACCTTTCCCAGACCTCCAACACTGATTCTGTACAGGGTACTTAACAATAATGACAACTTCTAGGTTTGTCTTTTTCCCCATATATAGGGAAGATTTAACACACTCTGTTCCCAGCTGTGCCTACAACCTGCACAGGCAGACCGAGAACAGCTTGCAGCTCCAAATATTTCCCTCCTTTGAATTCTTTCCATTGGCTATTTGTTGGTTCCCTTCCCAAAGTAAACAGTTCCATGAAAATTTAAGCAATCTTAAATGTGTTGTTTGCAGTGACCTAATTAATGTCTTACAAACAGATGAACCCAGAGCTCATTAGGCAATAATTTCCTATTGTTCATATACAATCTCAGCCTAAAAATGAGATACGTGCCCCTAAAGCCACCTTCTGTTGTGGTTGAGCAATGTGTTGTCAGCCCCCTTCTTTAAGCAGCTGTCATTTGTAAGCTCAAGAATTAACAAAGATGACCTGAGCAGTTCAGGTCACCAGCTCTTCTGGGTTACCCGAAGGAGAGTCCCACAGTCTAAAGGTGCTACAAAATGGTCTGAAAGCGAATCTGGAACAGTTTTGAAATCTTGCCCCACCTGGAAGGTTGTTGAGCCATCCTTGGGATGGCTTCTCCTGGGAAGCTTGCACCTGTATGTTCTTGGTCATATTGCACCCCAGGTGAGGCCTCTAAAATGGCAAATAAAAATCCTTCACACAAGAGATAAGGCACTCCAGTTGTATCACTGCTTCTCCATTGCTAACTCTTTATACCTGTATCTCATGGAAGACCTACTCCTCTACTCCATCCTTTCCAGAGGAGGATTTTGGGTGGAGCAGGGTAGGACAGAGCCCTTGAAGGAACACTGTCATGAATCAGAAGATTTTGTTGACTTAGTCATTAAAAAACACTTCCCCGTGGCAAAACCATGTTCTGAAAAGACCATCAGGAGAGCAGTGGTCTTCCCACCACCTTCATCTCTCATTTTCAGCCAAAGATATTGCCCCAGTTCACCAAGGCCATGACGAAGCAACAGAGAAAGATGGGGGAACCTCCTGCCAGCATGAAAATTCAAACCAGTGCTTTTTGTCACCACTTCCTCCCTAATCCCCACTTTCTCCTCCTCTCTGTTCTTGAGGAGGCAACCTTGTGTTTGTAAATGCCAAAGAAGCTCAGCCTCAAAGGAAAAGAGCAATAAGCAGAACTCTTGGTGCTGGCAGCCTCTGAAGACAAACCGCATCGCCTGGCGCAGCAGGGCTGGCCTGCGGCAGGAGGTGGGTCGAGAGTAAACATCTCAGTGCTGCAGCACGTCCACACGTGGAGCTGGGAGGTGTTTGGCTGCAGGTCAGGAGACGAGCTTTCCCGGCACTGTTTGAACAAACACACCTACCCAGGGCCAGGTGTGCTCCCTCATAAACGCTTCCGCTGGATACACCCCAACAGTTGCCGCTTGATTGACAGCCCGTCTACAGGCGGCAGCACCCAGCAGGGTCTGATGGGGCTGATAAGGATCTCCAGGCGTTTCACCAAAGCGTAAGGAAAAAGCCCAAGTGAGTCAGCAGAAAGGTACGATTCCACACAGGGCCTCTGGACATGATTTGTTGGACTCCCACCCACCGAAAGAGTAGGAGTGTTTTCTTATTGTCTCTAATGAGTTTTGGATCAAGGTTTTATCACAAGGAAAAGAAAATAAATAATGTCGATTATAAAACATTCTCCTCCCCCTAGCTTCATTTTTTAACATGATTTAAGAATGCCCAAGGGAAAACATTTAATCCAAACCCCATTTTGGATTTGTATTTTAGGAACATACAGGAAATTTATAAGATGTGGCATGTTTTGAGCTTCTAACAATTCAAAGGCAGATTTCTAAGGGCAGAGTGAAGCTGGGCCCATGAATTCCTTTAACCAGTGCATATCCTGTGTACCTTTATATGGAGTCAAGAAAATGTAAGAGAAAGTAAAGCCATTATCCCATAATATGCATGAAAATACACTTACAGCACAGATCTATCAATGACAATTGCTTAATTCTCTGGAAGTTAACTCAGAGAAATTTCAACACAGGAGTATCAAGGATGGGAATATTGAAAATCATCATGCTTCCCGAGAAGCTGTCGTATACTTGCAATTTCAGTCCACCCAAAATGATTGTGATAAATGAATTTCAAATATAGCCATCTGGTATAACAGTATGGCCTAAACAAATGACTCGGTGTGCTCCCAAAACAGCAAGGTCAGCCGCCTGTTGGGTGCTGCAGAGTTTTACGATGTAAAGAAAATTGAAAACAAAAGCAAGCTGAAGATCAAAGATGACCCTGAGGTTGACAGACTCTAGCATCCATACAAAACGGGGCTCCAAAGGACCTGGAGAGGTCATTCAGTCCATCTGCTTTCTCCAGGACAGGGTCTGACTACCCTGCACTGTCCCACGAGGACCACAGAGAAGAACCCCCTTGAAACACTTTGCAAGAGTTCAGTCACAAAGAGCTCTTTTTTCCTCTGGTAAGATTAATCTGATGGAATACAACACTCCAAACCACAAAGGACATGTACGAAAATGAAGCTTTGTGAGTGACGGAGGCTGCCACATCCCATTGCTCATCTAGCCCATCCACATCAGGAGTGCATTCAGTTTTGCACCCAACAACACAGGAGGCAGAGGGGAACACCACCAATGACACCAGGTCAAGGTGGAAAGATCAAGTGAGGTAAACAAAAGATAACATGACAAGTACTAAAAGATGCTAAAATGTTGCAATTGGAATGGTGGAATTACTTATGAATTCCCAGTGACACAGCAACATCAGTTGATACGAGGAGACACAAAACTATTGATGGGTCCATTTTAAAGCCCAGTGCTGTGGATGACGAATTCTACTGCCAATCTTAACTGGGTTTGGGTGAAGTCCTGCCCAAAGTGTCCTGAGCCCAGATTAACAGGGGAAGTTCAGTTGAGATCAGTATGACAAAAAATGGCAGTTACAGTGTGTCACATCTTTCCCATCCTGAACTTAAGTGTTCTGGTCTCATGAATATACTATGGCCTACCAGCTAGGAAACATTTGCATAATTTTAGCAACATTCTCCATATGGTGGCCTTCAGCAGGGGCAGAGCAAATGAAACCAGGGACAAAGACCCCATTGACTTCCACATCATCTGCCTGAGACTACGGTTCATCCCCAGCTGTGGGATCCCACAGCACCACCTGGAATAAAGCAGATAATCCCTGCTAATAATTTTTATTATTTCTGGGGTTTTTTTCCTTCCACACTGACATGTGCTATATTGACAAAAAAAACCAGCAAAGGTTTGTATATTTTTAAATGCCCTATGGGGACAGGCTGTATTTTTATGTGGAGTTTGTGTGGTTTGGATCAAAAATCAATGAGGCAAGTGGGTTTGAAATCAGAAAAATTACTATGTTGCCTTAAAAGTATATTTTTCCCTTCTTTAAAAATGGGCTTGTTTCTCTTTATTGTTTTCCCATTTTTATTTTCTGAGGGTATAAGAAGAATTTACTTGAGATCTCTAGCCAATATAAAGATGTATTGTCCCATAAGGAAAATATTTATCTTGGTTTTTTAACTAGGTCTATATTTACCTCCTGGGTCAATATGGATGAGCACTGACCTCAGCCACAAGTCAGTATGGGTTTATGCTGGCAACTCACTATAATATGCTTTGAATTAAGTTACTGAAGCACTTTTTTTTCCCCTGCAGAGCAAATGCCGGGGGGGGGTTAGAGAGCAGTGAGGAGAAGTTGTGGTTAAATCAGAATAATGGAGCTAGTGCTCACTACAAAAGATCACTACAAAACTGAATGAAAATGCCTCTTGTCAGAAACAACCTCAGCTTCCATCACTACCTGTTGACTCATTTGCAGGCATAGATACTGTTTTGTGAGGGTGCAATCATAATCCAGCCCAGTAAAGGAAGATATTCCCTATTTCCTGGCATCAGTTATCAGCATCACACATAGTGGGACACTGTTAGGTTCGGAAGTGCCCTTTTCCTCTTCAGAGAGGTGAGGCAGAGGTGCAGGTAGGAACCAGACTGCTCTGTGGTTGGCATCAACACTGGGGGAACACAGCCTGTCCCAGGGGAAGGACAGTGGGTAATGACAAATGAGGCAGCTGATATTTGTCTTACATTTTCCGGCTGGTGAGAAGAACATTGGTGTGAAGTAGATGTGCAGTGACTCCAAAGGCTATGACACAGCTGCCCACACAGACACAGCTCTGGGCTTGCTGATCCATGTAGGCCTCCTACTCCTGTGGTCTAGAGTCATCATCACCATAATGCAATCCATGATATGTACTTCACTAATTTTATGATACAATCTGGATCAGAAGGAGCTCTCAGGATGGTTGCCATCAGGTGTTCCATAGTAGTGAATCAAGCTCAAAAGTCCATGACAGTAGTTAAACAGAATAGAAGTTGGGTAACCAGCACTATCAGTATAGGCTGGGAGAGGATATACTGGAGAGCAGTCCTGTGGAAAGGGACTTGGAGGTGCTGGTGGATGAAAAACTGGACATGAGCCACCAATGTGCAATCACAGCCCAGAAGGCCAATCACATCCTGGGCTGCATCAAAAGAACTGTGGCCAGCAGATCAAGAGAGGTGATTCTGCCCCTCTACTCTGCCCTGGTGAGACCTCACCTGGAGTACTGCGTCCAGTTCTGAAGCCCCCAGCACAAGAAGGATGTGGACATATTGGAGAATGTCCAGAGGAGGGCCGCCAAAATGATCAGGGGAATGGAGCATCTCTCGTATGAAGACAGGCTGAGAGAGTTGGGGCTGTTCAGCCTGGAGAAGAGAAGGCTCTGGGGGGACGTTATAGTGACCTTTCAGTACCTGAAGGGGGCCTATATAAAGGCAGGGGAATCAAAAGGGTTTGTAACAATAGAACCAGGAGTAATGGTTTTAAACTAGGAAAGGAGAGATTTAGACTGGATATTAGAAAAAAGTTCTTTAATTTGAGGGTGATAGATCAGTGGAATGGGCTGCCCAGAGAGGTGGTAGAGGCCCCATCCCTGGAGTCATTCAAGGTCAGGCTTGATGGGGCTCTGAGCAATGTGACCTAGGTAGAGCTGTCCCTACTTGTGTAGGGAGGTTGGACCAGATGGCCTCTGGAGGTTCCTTCCAACCTAAAACATTCTATGATTCTATGATTTTTTAAATATCAGCTTTTTGGTCTATACCTTTTGGCATTTTTTGGTTATTTTTTCAACTTTTTTCTCAGGCATTTTTTCAATGAATGTTGAGCTTTTCGTGTAATTATTTGGTTCTTGTTGCCAAATTTTTAAAGGAAACACTGAGTGTTGCATGATTCATAAGAAAGGCACCAGAGCTGGCAAGACCAGAACTTCAGATATATGAATTGCCCTATCAAATATATGGGTTTTATCAGCAATATCAAGGCACAACAAGCAGCGACAGATCATGACAAGCAGGAGCTGGGGGTGAAAATGGACTCATGACACAAAATCCTGGGAGAAGAGAAATTATATGACACAAACACCCCATTTGTGGTTGTAAACATGTGGTAATCACTACCATTGGCATCATAACAGCTTCCAGCCCCAGGAGGACACAGCGCTTGCTAGCCCAATTCTTTTCTCCCAAAAACTTTCATCCTGCCCCTGCCAAACACCCCTGGCTGTACACAGCCCCTGAGAAGATACAATCAGAACAGGCCGTTATTGTGGCCCCGGGGCTGAAAGGCCAACTCCTGCTCAAGAGATGAAAAGCAATTAATCTTGAATGCCTGTTTGTACAGTAACTCTCCCCCTTCCCACCTCCTGGCCCTGATAAGTGGCTTTGTGCTGAGCGGACAGGAGCACCTTTCACGCAGCCCATCAGCCCCAAGCCCCTCCTGGCAGCTCTTGGGCTGGGAAAAAGAGTTGTTTAGTGCTAAATCTGCAGGGGCTGCACAGCGTTTGCCTTCTTGCTTGGCGGGAAGAATGGGGGCATGATGGCAAGGATCTGGTGGCAGCTGCTAGTGCTGGCGAGAACCTCTGCCACTGCCACCAGCACAGCCAGCAAAGCATGTTGCTTCTTGCAGCAAAGGGCTCCTGGCTCCTTTTCAAGCCTCTGACATTGCTGACAGCGATTCAGACACCGAAGTGATTGTTTAGACTGATGGCCCATGCTCAGATCAGCAGGTTTCCCTCTGTGCGTGTATGTTTATATTTTAGCATTGGCTGTACTTGTTCTCACCTGAGGCCAAAAGCTGCCAATAGACACATATGTGCACGTACACTGTGCAAAGGATCTTGCATTCTCAGATGAGATAGAAGAATAAATTTCTCTCCAGAAGTAGATCGGTCCTCTGGGACCCTCATCACGCACTGTCTTCTACATTGAGCAATGCTGTTGCTTATACACTTGTTTGGCTGGGACAATCACCATCAGCCCAGCTCCAAAACCAAAAGGTGAAATTCCCCTTCCTTGTATTTCTCTGGATACACATTAGCCTTGCTCAGGGTCTAAGGAGTTTGGGGACATAGGGACAGATCCATCCTAATACATCACACTAGTCTGGCCTCTTGGTATACAGCAATAGGCTTTCATAAAGCAAGAAAGGGAACCACATTAAAAGTGTACTTTTTAAGTCTTTGACCTTGATCATCCCATTTCTAAGGCTTGGGCCCAGGAAAAGAAGAGGATTGGAACTGGCCTCTATGTGTCTCACACCTGGGAGCCAGAAACCCAGTAAGAGCTAGGGATTCCACAGCTCAGATTTTCTGCAAATATTTCTCATTTTCTGAATTCTCTGCCTTTCACCCCAGAGGCCAAACCTGAGTCCCCAAGCCCTTGTTCCCACAGTCCCTAGCTAACATTTCCACCAAGTCCCATGCTCTCATAGTGGGAGGGCACAACATAACCTTGCCAACAGGCCATCCCACTCCTTAGGGTAGCCAGAGGTCAGGCAGGGTATGTTATTTGGGGACTACCACATCCATTTCCATGGAGGCAAAGCCTAGGAACTGCAAAGCACCAGTTTGCTGCCCAAAATTTCCCAGAAATTCCACATGTGCTCAGTATACATCAGAATTTGACCCTCAAATACTCAAAGGAAAGGTCATTTTTATAGCGTTTAACAGCACTGAAGAAGTGTTATGAGTCCCTAAAAAAAAAAAGAGCATTGAAGAGTCATAAGGACAGAAGACAGTAGAGCAGTCAAAAGCTTACCAAAAGTTCTTTAACCCACCAATTGGACTGTATCTAAAATATTTTAAAGATAATAAATAAAATATATCCTTGCTAGGAGAGTTCTTTTGGGCCAATGAAAGAGACCCAAGCTAGCAGCATTCTTCTCCTTACAGATTCTGCAAATTCTTTACCTTTCAACAATGATAAATCTCAATGTGCTTGTGGATTTTGTCACCTTTCTATTGGCTGATGAAAAATTTCTAGAGACAGGTCATTTTGCCTGGATCTAAAGTGACTTGAGTATGAACTGGATAGAGCTCACTATTCCTGCAATATTACATCTCCAGCTATAATTTTCTCTCCAGATTTTTTCCCTCTGTATAAAGAAAAGCCAGGCACACAAAGGTGGGAAGTCCCAGGACTCTTCTGTGGCTTAGCTGTCCAAGAAATTGTATTTAGAAAGGAATCAACAAGCAGCCAGTGATACGAATTTATTTCCAATTAGCTCATCACTTTGTGTAGTAGTGTTCACTGTTGTCTAAAATCAGCTATTTTTAATGCCTTTAGACTGAGCCCTCTTAAACACTCCAAACTCACGTGCTGTCAAACCTACATTGCTTTTCCCACAGATCCTGGGGACCCCAGACCTCTCTGGCTTTGTGCCTGGAGACAGCACTGGCCTTCAGAAGGGTGTGATCTTTGATGACAGGATCTCACTAATGTACTGCCTGGGAACACGGGGAGGAGGTTCTCCACCCTTTGCTGCTGACTTCCACTGAAAAGTGTTAAATACACATCAAAAAGACATGTCCCCTCCTTCACTACATGCTCCTCAGGCTATGCCTTTTCCAGCGTACATTCCTGTTTACACTTTTCTTCTATTTATACTACCTTTTCAGCAAACCATTACAAATTGACAGAAACAAGGGATCCAGAAGGCTAGAAAATCATGTATGTAAATCTCCTTTCAGGGTCAGATTGCTTCCTACGACATTTTCACTATGGTTTTATTATCTTTGATTTCTAACTCCTGCAGTGATGCTCTAGAGTGTGCTTCAGCAGAGTCACTTCCATGCTGTGCTGATAAAACCCAGCTGAAGTCACTGGGATCCAAGCAGTCCCAAACCAGGAGAAATGGGGTAAATCTGGGGGTAATGGATTTTGCTTACCTTAGCAGCTGTACATTTGAGGTGCCAAGTGAACCAGGCTTCCTAAAGCAAATGTCTATACATCCTATGGGGAGAGAGAGGAAAGTATTTTTGAAGTCTATGACATAAGGGTCTTGCCCAGCTAAGAGAGGTAACTGTCTTCATTGACTATGTAGAGGCATTTTCACCCAGTGTAGGAGGATTGTTCCCCAACATGTCTGAAGCAGGTGGACTAGATCCCTTCATCAGCATTTCTAATAAATGCAGAATTAATTATATATGTGTATCCTTCCAGTCAACAAATGTTACCAGAAATCACAAATTCCCATTTTATTTCTGTCCTCAAGGTATCAATGGGAAACTTTCCACCAGCTTCAACAGATCTTGAGTGTTTTATATCCCCATAACGATCAGTTACTTCTCTGAGATTCTGAACTAGAACATCACTTGCTGTCAGCTCTCCAAAAATTTTACTACCACCTGCAAGCTCCTACAAATTCCAGCCTCAACTGTCTTTCACAACATCCGCCTATGCATCAGTGAAACCTAGAGCTTGTAAAGAACAGATGCAGCTCAGTAAAGGCATCTGAGACATCAGAGCAGTGCCCAGGGGCTCTGCCATTTCCAAAAGGCCTAGTTTCCCTTTCCAAGAGCTTGCCTCTTCTGCATGGGACGGCTCCGGGGTGGAAGGCTTCCAGCTCCTGCAGAAAACAAAGGGCAGGCACATCTGGGAGAGGAGCTGCAAGACATTCATAAATCATGACTGATCATGGCATTGCTGTGACGTGCCACAAGGATCCCTTTGAAGAGCTGTACTCAGCCATAATTTGATAAACCCGGCACCGCTTCTGCTACTGGCGAGCAGAGCAGAGGCTGCTCCATCATCTCACAAGAACTGTGGCTTGTGCAGGGCTGAACGACCGCGCTTTCCTCATTTTCCCTCTCTTCAGATGAACTTCCCACAAGGCAGGAGAGGCGCCCTCCCCATCCACCACCACAAAAACATGTGAGGTATCAAAAGAAATCAAGACGCCAGCCACACTAATAAACACTGGGGCCTTCTGGCGTCTCTGTAACCCTCCTAGACTGACGCTCGGTTTAATGATGCTCAGGCAGCCTTAGGAGACAAGCCACGCTTGCTCACTGCTTGAAAATCAATGGCCTAGTCTGCAAAATGCTGAAAGGAATGAAATATATCAACAACACATTCCCACCAGGACTTCTGAGCTGTCTCACTTCTGGACTGTCTCTCAATAGTCCAAAGGGTTGAAGATACGAGGTGGCACAGATCTTTTTAGACTTGATCTACATTATAGGACAAAAAAAGGTTGAATAAATTTGAAGCTTTGGTTTTGCACAAACATTAGGCACCATCTGCCTGCCCTTTGTCGCCTGATGTCAAAGATTTCTCTTTAAATGGTGCTGACATGTCTCAGTCTTCCACCCTGTATTGGGTTTGTGTGGCAAGGTTTTGGTAGTGGGGGGGCTACAGGGGTGGGTTCTGTGAGAAGATGCTAGAAGTTTCCCCTATGGCAAATGGAGCCAATGCCAGCTGGCTACAACATGGACCCACTGCTGGGTAAGGCTGAGCCCATCAGTGATGCTGGAAGTACCTCTGGGATAACATATTTAATACAAGGAAAAAAGTCACTGCAACAGCAATGGCAGCTGAAGAAAGGAGAGAGAACATGTGAGAGCAACTCTGTAGACATCAATGTCAGTGAAGGAGAGGGAGGAGGGGCTCCAAGCTCCAGAGCACAAATTCCCCTGCAGCTTGTGATAAAGATCATGGTGAGGCAGGCTGTCTCCCTGTAGCCCATGCAGATTAACATTGGAGCAGATATCCATCTGCAGTCCATGAAGGACCACACACTACAGCAGGTAGATGCACCCAAAAAGAGGCTGTGACCTCTGTGAGAAGCCTCTGCTGGAATAGGCTTCTGGCAGGACCTGTGGTTCCATGGAGAGAGGAGTCCACGCTGAAGCTGACAGACTTGAAATGGGCACTTGAAATGGTTTGATACAGTGCCCAACTAGATGAACTCCAGAGGTCCCTTCCAACCCCTATCATTCTGTGATTCTGTGACTCCATCCTCTGTAGCCTTAAGAAACACATTTTGTGACCCCTTCCCTTATGAATCACCATGTAAATAGAATCATAGAATCATTATGGTTGGAAAGGACCTCTAGGATCATTAATTCCAACCTTCATCCCAACACCTCCCTAACCACTAGACCATAGCCTCAAATGCTACATCTACTCATTTTTTAAACGCCTCCAGCTATGGTGACTCCACCACCTCCCTGGGCAGCCTGTTCCAGTGCCTAACAAATAAAACTATTTGATTACAAGATGCTTACGCCATGCAAAAGGAAGACTCTTATAAATATTTCCTAGGGCTGGATGCTGATGTTGACATAATCAAAATGGTCACCAGAACAGAACATGCACAAACCCCAATATCTATTTCATGGGAAATGACATGACTTCTCCCCCCTCCGGTTTAGCAAGGGCTCGGATGTTGCACTCTCCCATTGGCTTTATTTTTCAGTGATCTACAAAATAGATCTGAAATTCATAGAGTCAGTTCTCCCCTTCTTCACCTCTACCATATCTCTGCTGCTATAACCCCACTGACTTCAGAGATGCTGCTCAGAATTGGACCCAGAGCAGAGAGAACTGAAAATGGCCCACATTTTAGCTGAAACAAACAGCAGTGATTATTTCTCTTTACAGTTCTTGCCCTTCTCTGAGCAGTAACATAGCGCATGTTGTGGGGGGTGACTCCTGAACCTTCTCTTCAGTCATGAGCTTTCCACTCCATTTAGCTCCCTGACTTGTTTATATTTTTGTCCAGACTCTGTTAAGCAAATATATATGGATAAACAATATTTTCCTCTGCGCCAACAGTTTTATTTGGGTCACTGGTGCCTTGTATCTTGCCCAAGACAAGAATGTTAAAAATACATGTATGTTAAGAATGGCTGCTCTGTTCTGAGATGAGAGAAGAGAGGCTGTGCTGCTACTCTAGCTTTCCAACTTTTATAGACCATGTGGGCTGTGGTTGAGATCAAAGATACAGACATATTTTCCTCCAGAAAGCCAATAATGGGAGGTTTCCATAGTGATGGAAAAGATAATTCCACCAAAAAAACCCCAAAAGTTGAAATCCTCCAGGTTGCATCCAACCCTTCCACTCACTCGACTGCTGCAAGAGAAGTCAGTACAGTTCTGCTGAGTGACACCAGAGGAACCGCTCAGCCATATGGTCTAATTATGGCCTTTTGTGTGTACTTTCCATGTATAAATGACTTTCAGGATTGCTGTCAGGAATAAGCAGCGCATTACACTGTAGTGGTGCCAATTCTAATCATTTCATTATATTTTGTCACAATTGGCACTCTTCCTAAACATCAGCTCTTTGACTCAGTCAATTAAGCGAGGACCTCGTCTTTCATTGCAGACTCACGTCTCTGGCCCTCATTCTTGCGGATCAAAGGTTTCAAACATAGAATCATAGAATGCTTTGGGTTGGAAGACACATTTAAAGGTCATCTAGTCCAATCCCCCTGAAGTGAGCAGAGACATCTTTAAATAGATCAGGTTGTTCAGAGTCTTGTCCTATCTGACCTGGAATATTTCCAGTGATGGAGCACCTACCACCTCTCTGGGCAACCTGTTCCAGTGTTTCACCACCTTCATTGTAAAAAATTTCTTCCTTATATGTAGTCTAAATCTACCCTCCTTTAGTGTAAAATCATTGCCCCTTGTCCTGTCACTACAGGTCCTGCTAAAAGACTGTCCCCATCTTTCTTATAGACTCCCTTTAAGCACTGAAAGGCCACAATAAGGTCTCCCTGGAGCCTTCTGTTTTCCATGCTGAACAAGCCCAACTCTCTTAGCCTGTCCTTATAGCAGAGGTGTTCCAGTCCTCTGATTATTTTCGCACCTATGGACCTGGTCAAACATGTCGTCCTTCCTGGGCTGAGGACTCCAGAGCTGGACACAGTACTCCAGGTGGGGTCTCATTAGAGCAGAGCAGAGCAGAGGGACAGAATCACCTCCCTTGACCTGCTGGCCACACTTCTTTTGATGCAGCACAGGATATGTTTGACCTTCTGGGCTGTGAGCACACTTTGCCAGTTTTCATCCACCAGTACCCTGAAGTCCTTCTCCACAGGGCTGCTTTTAATTCCTTCATCCCCCAAACCATATTGATACCAGGGATTCCCCTGACCCAGGTGCAGGACCTTGTGAGGTTCACACAGGCCAATTTCTCGAGCTTGTCCATGTCCCTCTGTATGCCATCCCATCTCTCAGCTTGGTGTCACCTGCAAACTTGCTAAAGGTGCATTCAATCTCATTATGTCATTGATGAACATACTAAACAGCACTGGTGCCAGTACGGACCTCTGAGGGACACCACTTGTCACTGATATCTATCTGGACATCAAACCATTGACCGCTACTCTCTGGATGCAACCATTCAACCAATTCCTTATCGACCAAACAGTCCACTCAACAAATCCATATCCTTCCAATTTGGAGGGGGACCATGTCAAAGGACTTACAGAAGTCCAGACAGATGACATCCGTAGCTCTTCCCTTGTTCACTGATGTAGTCACTCCATCCTAGAAGGCCATTAGGTTGGTCAGGCAGAATTTGCCCATGGTGAAGCCATGCTGGCTGTCTCAAATCACCTCCCTGCCCCCCACGTGCCTTAGCATAGCTTCTAGAAGGATCTGAGGTGAGGCCGACAGGCTAGTGGTTCCCGGGGTCCTCCTTTCTACCATTCATTAAAATGGATGCAATGTTTCCCTTTTTTCAGTCACCAAGGACTTCACCCATCTGCCATGACTTGGTGGCTATATCAGCCAGGTCCCTCAGGAGTTGCATTTCAATGAGATTATATTTCCCAATGAGAATGCTCTGTTGGAATTTGTCTGGCCAATTCTAATTACTTCTGTTTTATGTGACTAAGGAGGAATTCAAGCCTGTAAATTCTATCTGTGATGTCCATCATTACCAATGTTTAATCCTGTGTACCTTTCTACTGTTTATTATTTATTCACAGTTTACGCTGCATAAATAGCAGTGATAAGATCTACAGAAGAAACATGTTTTCATTGGCCTTCCTTGGTACAAGTGTTTTACTATTCAAAGCATCTGACACTGTGCTCGCTATTTGTCCTGCTTCAAAGCTATATTACCTGGCTACAATTTCTTTTGCTGTATGTTAGGTACATCATTGCTCCCAAAATGAAATGCCAGGCTATGAGGTATAACAAAAATCCTATCATGGCCTCTAGTGCTGCAAGATTCCTCTGCTTTCATTAACATTTAAGTTAAGATTTTCAGGATCTGAGATGGATGCTGTGTAGTTTCCTTCTGCCTTTACCTCCTTGTTAAATCATGCGTAGAAACAACCTTGCTTCCAGTTTCTCTGTGAAATTAAATATTAATCAACGCTCCTCGGTTAACAATTTGCAAACTGTTTCTTAACCTTCAGTGTGGTCTGAGCCTGGTTTTAAAGCATAAAGAGAGGAAGCAGGACTCAGCCCAGTTTCTGCCCAGGGTTTGTCCTCTGATGCAGCCCAATTCTCTGTACCTCAGTTTCCAAATCTCTAAAACCAGGGTAACTATTAGATCAATATCAAAAGAAGGGGAAAATATTTAACAAAGCCTTCCCTGTCTCTTACCATTTCAGTGAGATGGCAACACTTGAAGCATGTCCAATACCCACTGATCTCATAAGACTTGGTAAACTTCAGCCTATTGATGTTGATATGCTGCTCCATGAGCTGTGAAAGAGCTCCTGAGGAGATATGCAGTCCCATTTCAAACCACAGATTTGATCATAAATAAATGTTTCAGTCATATAAAAGGCAATTTAAGGATACTTCCTACTGTATCCATTGCTGAGTAGTAAAGTAGTTTGTCAAACTGCAGGTCAAGACTCTAGGGAGGCTGGAAGAGGCAGGGAAAGGATAGCAAAGGATTAAGAGAGTCATAACATGTTGGCTTATCTGCATTTTTAAGCATTTAATTGAATATTAGCTGTGTTAATCATAAAAAATAATCATTTTAGGACCAAAAAAACCCAAGAAAATAAATAGTAATGGCTCAGACCTCCTTCCGTTCAGAGAAGTGGGACAGCTGAATTTATAAGCTGCTGGTCTCTGCAGCAACTGAGTTACAGGAGACAAGACAGGAGATGCTGGAAGCTTCTGAGCTCTGATATATGGAGGGTCAACAATAAGATTCTTACTTTCCCTCCTGATTAACAATTAAGCACCACACAAAAATAGCAGGTTCAAACACAAGAAGAGAGTTCTTGGTTAAACTGTGGAACACCTCAACACTGGCTATCAGACATTTGCCTGGGTTCAAAAAGCCACTAGGCAAATTCGTGGAAGTGGAAGCAACACGGAGCTATTAATTACAGAAGGTATCTTTTTAAGCTTAAAATCACTGACAGAGAGGAAAATGTTGTTGAGAAGCAATATCACATTTGCCATCTTCATATGCTCTTTCACAGATCAGTTAGACACAGGCTCCCAACCTGAACCAATGCTCTCTCTGACCATCTCTTCCAGCAACTGTCAACCTTTTTTTTTTCCCCAGGAGCCACACCGTGCTTCCTCAGTGCACCTACAGACATGGATTACCCAGGCCATGTCCTTCACCCTGTGATTATTATACTATTACTGCCAATTAGAGGTATTTAGCAGTTCTTAGGTAACATAAAGACTTTCTTGTCTGTAGAGGAAACAGCTGTTGCTGCTCTGGAGGCAATGAGCAAGATGATGCTAGCAGCAGAGGAGCTGGTGTTGCTAACAAGAAGAGTGCACCTGAGTGAAGGTTAGATATAAGCTGAGCTGCATTCAGAAAAGCTGTATGAAGGCAGGTGTGTGTATGGGAAGCAGGTCCTGCTTGTAAAAAAACATCTAACCACCAATCCACCCACCCTCTCTGTGATAGAGGCATGGTTTTAGGGAGGAGTTATCACAGCACAGGGAAGTGCAAAGGCCTGTGTACAGGGTTGTATTTTTGTTTGAGACATATCTACAGGGGCTGTTGATCACTGTGATGTGCTCAGGTGGCTGCACACCCTCACTGGGGTGAAATGGCTGGTGCAGTGGGTGTTGGACCAGGATTCAGTACAGTGGTATTTAATTCCCAATTTTAACACAGCTTTTTTGGTTTTGTGTCACTGAGTTGCTTAATCTTTCAGGGCTACAGTTTCCATATGAGAAAATGAGTCTAGCAGTGTGTCGTGGTGTCCTGACTATTGAGACTGCATGTTCCTTGTAATGAGTTTTGGCTGTCATGGTATCTCTGTGCAGTGTCCAAGACATGGGGGCTAAAATTTATCTGGCATAGTTAGGCACTGTTGCAATAATAAAGAAAATTTCCTACGATAGATAGTTCATCATGATTGTGGCTTGCTTGGTTTTGTTTGTTGGTTTGTATTTTAATTGCCCTTTTTCATTGTGGGAGATGCATTCTGATTGCTTTATATATGAACATCCCTGTAAAACCTAGCATCCAGAGGAATGCTGGGCAAACTATACCTATTTCTTGTCTACATTATAAGCATTTCTGTTCCCACTTGAAAACCTCTGCAAAACCTCTCCTCCCACACAGGAAATAGGGTTTTTCATCTCCTCAGAGGCTCAGACTTCTTAGGAACTGTGCACCTGGGTAAGTTATAGTTTCCATATAGCACATGCATTTCCAGCATCTCCCCAGAGCCGTTTCCCTGTGGTCATCAGAGATCTCATAAGAAATGTATATGTGCACACTCTGAGCTGCCAACAGACTGAGCACGAGGGAATAGACTGTAATAGAAATTAAAGTGTTTTCTCAGGAGACCGCAGTCTGATTTCGGATAATGCTGAGCTAAATCAGAAGGTGCTCCTGTGAAATCACTCCCTGTGAAATGAACACACAAGTCAGAGAAAAATTAGACCTCCACAACGCTGTGGGCTAATGGGTTTAAGAAAAATGTGGTGGAGTCATGTTAACAACTTCTTTGTGCCTCGTGGCTCTATATGGGGATTCTCTGCAATTTCACCAATCGCACTGATGAAGGCACCATATCCCAAACCCTTCTGTAGATGGCAACTTCCACCAATCAAGTGTTATGTTCATCCTGGAGCTAACTCAATAACAACTTCTTTTTGTTGTTTGTTTCAGGGAAATTGCCTTGAGCTGATCTGATCCTAATCTCCTGTTCATGCAACTTTGCTTCAGTAAGGCTGCTCCTGGTGGATGTGGAGTAAGGGAACACAGAACCAGCTCCTATATCAGTTAGGTGAAATCCCAGGGTTTGGGCAGCCAAGAGATTTACAATCACGGGAGGCAAAAAGTTAGAAACCACGTGTTGAAACAAGTAAACATCCTGGGTTATATCCGATCACATAGATGTTGTAGGGGTCTGGTCTCTGAGGGACTTGGAGTCAGGGACAGAAAATGATCCCTTAAGTCCACAAAGCACTGACATTCTTCACCTATTAAATTAAACAGGAAATTAGTGTTGAGGGGAGCTTGCAGAATCATTAATAACTATTTTGTTTTGTGGGAAGCCAAGTGGATATCCATCTCCCTCGCTGTGCACTGTTCTCCTGCTTGCATGAAAACTTTCACCCTGTGGTCACGTCGAGAGC
Organism: Brachypteracias leptosomus; assembly: GCA_013401335.1. Lineage (NCBI taxonomy): Eukaryota > Metazoa > Chordata > Aves > Coraciiformes > Brachypteraciidae > Brachypteracias > Brachypteracias leptosomus. The sequence goes on from VYZX01006396.1 coordinate 287,805, forward strand.
TCAGCATGTACAATCCCATCTAGTGCTGTGTAGTGCATGATGAGATCGTCTGGTAGGTGTTAGAGTAATAAAGCAAATGGCAGCCTGTTCTCTCTTCAGCTTCTGTCTGAATTTGCAGATGCACACTGGAGACCAACTCCATAAAGAAGACACAGAGAGCTGCCATCTCTGTCTCTTTCACGACTACTATGTCAAGAGCTTGGCCCTTCCACCCCTGCTCTTGGAGCAGCATCTTGCCCTGGGAGAGGTCCCCAGATTTCAATGGTGCTATTCATGCAGAATAAGAGGGTAACATCTAGCTTTATGTTTTACAAGGTTGGTTCTTTTTTCTTTGCCCAAGTTTGCAAACAGCTCAAAAACCTGAGAAATCAGCCTCCTACAGCAACAATTCTGCAGTTTCTGTTAAAATAGCTGTGTTATAAATAACACTTGCTCATTCTCAAGCAGTTTCTGTAATGTTAATTATTCATGTAGCTATTTGGAGGAGAAAGGGGGATGAGTCTACTCTCTTTGGCTTGGTAGTAAACATAAATTGCTATTCCATGTGGTAAAGCCAGCCAGATTAGGCCCAAAGAGACTGGGTAACACAGGAGATAAGTGTTAGTACTAGTGCAATTCACTAGCTGTACTAGTGAATAGACATGGTTAGTATCACCACATTACCTGAGGCATTTGCCTACTATGGACAACTACAAAACCATCCCCTAGCAAGAAAAATAATTCTTAATATTATTCTGCTTCTCTGACCATAAAAATGTTATAAGGCTTGTGAATCTGACCTGTGGAGCAGAGCAAACTGATAGCAAGAGTCCTTAAATAATGGCACGTCGTTATGAAGGAATTATTTCTCCAAGTATTTTAGAGAGGGTTATTGTAGAAAGGGAAGTTCAACTCCGTCCCTTCCTTTAGTTACACAACACCAGTGACTTAACATCAGCTCTTAGCTCTGGGAAAGTGCCTGCTCTAAATGGGTCTAGCAGAGCTTTATTAATGCTCCATTCATGCTCATTTTCTTCATGCAAACTGTCACTACTCATCAGCAACTGCTGCAGATGCAGGACATTCATCAGGTTCAAGTAGGCAGAAAAAAATGAGTTTGTTATATCAAACCCGGATCTTTGAAGCTCTATGAAATGAAGTTGTTGCCACCTCAGGGAGCTCTGAGCAGCCACATCAACGTCCTAAAGCACAACAGAGCCTGCCAAAGCACCGTGGCTGGCTGCTTGCTGAGGTCCTGAAACATGAGTGATGCTGCTGGCCACAGCTAGGTAACATCATCTCCTCTAGGTCCACCACGGTGCACAGTCATCAGCGCTGCTGTCCCTTCTTAATCCCTTCCTGGTCCCAGCAGGTCACTTGCAACCTCTGGGCCAGCAAGCCTGACTCTGCCTCAGTGAGGAACTGAAATGCCTCACAGAAATAGTGACAATTCACTAGGCAGACTTTCCCTTGAGTCAAACCGACATCGAAAAATGGAAAATACACAACTGCAGAAGTTCAGTGCATGCATTACCAGCCCATTCTGCCTCTAGTGTGTGTCTCCTCCTCCTGCTCAGTGAACAGAGCTCTAACCACCATCATGAATAAAAAGATTAAAGATAACCACCCTGATTCATTCCTAACCTTAGGTTTCCTTGCCCTGATGACTAGGCATACCAAGGCAATAGCACCCTAATAGCTAGCGCCCTACAAATCTAAGTACGGTTTGCCAGCTTCTCTTTCCCTCCCAAGCTACCCAGCTGGTTCAGCAGCTGTTTTAAATCTCTAGTGGAAATGCAAAGGTCCAAGCAGCAAGGTAGTGTAAGAAACTACCTTTAATGTGAAGATGCTCACCTCTGTCTGCATCTATGGACTATCATCTGGGCTAGGGCAGAACATGTCAGCCAGGAACAGAGGCAATGTCAGATGGTCACAGTACTAACTCCTTGCAGCACTGCTCAGGAAAAAAGGCAATGTGGGATTGATTAGCATATAAATCCTCCAGCAGAACTGTCCAGGAAGAGAAGCAATAACAGATGGGTCCTTAAACTCACTGCTGAATCCCTGCTGCTATGCAGAACTCACCTCTTGGTTGCTGCCAACATCTCTGCAGACAGCAGGGTCTGTGCAGACCTTACAGGTGTCTGTCTTACAGAGCTGGGTCTCACCCAGTGACTTGTGCATCAGTTAGCCCCCTAACCAAAGGGTAATCTGGTTTCTTGGCTGGGTTCCCAAGGCAAGAGGGAGAGTATTATGTGGGTGGGAATCTCGCAGAGTAAACCCCAGAAACTGTAGAAAACAGCAAGAGGAACCTTCTCCCCAAATCACTTCTCCTGCAGCCATGCTGCACAGCGTTAACTTGGAGACCAGCAGGCTGCCAGAAGTGACAACTTTGCTAGGAGATTTAAAACCAAAGTTCACTCTGACAGCTTAATCTCTTGCATGTATATAGCACTTCGCATGCCCAAATATTAACTGATTCATGGTTAATTAAGTTGTGGTTATAAATTTCCCCTGGCACTTTTTGCAAGACTCAGGATGTAAATGTTAAACCAAATGTCCCAGGCAAATTGCAGCACTGTAAGAAAAATAATGGGGCAGATCATCACCTGGCCTAGTGCAGCTATGGAGATTTACTTGAGCCCAGAGCCTGACCCAATGGTTCTTGAATTCATTAAAGCAAATTGCAATGAATAAACTGCAGAGCTCTTTCTTATACTTAACTCCAGTAATTAATTCTCTGCTAAGGCAGGGAACATGGTGTAAAATAGTGTGTTCACATTTATTCAGAGGAGTATTATGACATAATAATGGAGGAGCTAAAGAAGACAAGGTGGTCCAAGGCAGTGGAATTGAAGGAGCATTGCAAAAGAGACCATTCTGTATAAAGCTGATGTTCATAGCACGACATAACCCTTAGCTTGAGCAGGATGCAAAGCAAAGGGAAAATTTTACTCAAAAAGAAACACTACAGGGTAGCTCATTCATCTCTGTGCATTTCCCAGAGCTGGTGAGACACTTCTCTGAAGCTCAGGTCAACTCCCTAATGGTCTCTGAGAGGGAATATGTATGTCCTTAGATGCCTCCCTGGAAGGACTGTGAGCATACTCTCCTCCCTCTTCTGCCTTGCTTCATGTTGGAAGTCTTTGGAGATCCTCAGGAATTTTCCAGAGAGCTAGTTTCCTTTTGACAAGTGCCAATCCAGTGAAACCAAAATTATTCATGGATTTCCAATCCATGCTTTTTGACCTGGGGAGGAAAGTTTTTGGAAATATTAGACATCTACATACACACATATATCCTTCTGAATCTCTGTATGCATATCAGCCCCATTTTGGCTTATACCTCTACACTATTAAGCCTAATATTTAATGAACCTGATAAATACTTTCCAATAGTTCAGTGGTTTCTCTTCAAGTATAATTTGTGGAGGGCTCTGATAAGTACCTCTGGCTTCCCCAGGCATCTAGTCCCTCTATACATTGCTGCCACACTAAAATAGTTATGTGCAACCACAGCACTGCTGAATTTGATCCTTGGGAGCAGTCTCCTTTCCTCACTGTGATTTCAGCACAACTTTGAGGCTGAGGCACCCTTTGGGTAGCCACTCTGACATCAGGGCATGGCACTGGCTCCACACCAATTTGTGTCGCAGAGGAAGATTTTGAAGTCTATCAGTTGCCATCAAGGACTTGAGACTCCTTTAATGTAAAATGAGTTTCCAAATCATGTCAATTATTTCACAAGGTCATGTGGCAGACTAGATACTGCCGTTCTTAATTAAGGGGGGGGTTTACCCCTTTGTATGGTAGGTTTGCATTGCATTTCAATCTAAATTCTCCCCTTGAAGCAGCCGCCTTCTTCCCTGCCACCCTCCTGGAGTCCTCTGCAAAGCCCTTGCCTACTGAGATCTGCTTACTGGTGATTGCTGTAAGGATGGATGTATAGGAACTAGAGGGCTTCAGACCTGCATAGATTACTAGAAAAACAAAGAAACTTTTTTAACAAAAGTGAAAAGATTTGGGGTGTATATCTTAGAAGGGGGATGCATGGAGTCTGGCCAAACAACAGCTTCCATACTGGGGTAGTTTGGGTGGATGAGAATTTTATAGATCCATAAGCACAAGACCCAGTTCAGGTACAATTATGCTGATATAAAGATGCTTTAAGGCAGAGATGTGTGTTCACTGAGGGAAGAATGGGGCCTGTTCAAGATACTACTTTACACCTGCTCTCTATCATTCCTTTTATGAAGATCACACCAATAGCAGATCTAGCAAAGCAGGCCACATGGATACTGCTCACCTGTCTTTTATGCAACAGTTTAAATAAGTGTTCGAAGTGAGCTGAACTAACTTTACATGAAAACCAACAAAGGATCTTCATATACTGCTCTGCACCAGATCTGTTAATGGAAACACTTGCCAAGGAGCAAGAGATCTTCAAAATGGTAGTGTTGACATGGATGCACCCTAAATTTAGGCTTCGACCTTGTGCTTGTTACTGTAGAAAAAAAATACAACAACACTTACTGCAGACAGTTTCTAATCCAAGTATATTCTAAGTCTAAAGTAAGAGGCAACAGGGAGATGCAAACAGAGGGGAAAATGATGAGACGTTACAAAGTAGTGCACTAGAAAGAAATCTCAGCATGTTACTACTCACCAGTTATCAAAGTCTTTGGAAAAAACATGGCAAAAGTGACTTTTAAGGAGGGATTTCAGAGATAGCTCTAACAGGCTTGGTATCACAGCCACCTCCTCACCAGAAGGAGGAGGATGGAGGATGGCAACTCTGCTGCACTGATGATACTGCTGGAGCTGATAAGGGTTTCCTTTTTGTGTGGAAACAACACATGTAGGAATATGGTACAAAGTAATGAACAGTGCAGAGATGGCCCACACACTTACCCTCTCTCAAAGTGCAAATGCATGAGAATAAGATAAAGGAAAACAAGGACCTTTAAAGAAGGAAAAACCTTCTTTTTATATATGGGTGTTAGTAATCTAAGGAACTTATTGGGTGATTTCATGAGTTAAGATGCTAACAAAATGGGGGAGAAAAAAAAGGATTCTAATCTTTTTACTGCACAAGAGGAGCATCTACTGTTGCTGAGAAATTAAATGATATCTAATATCGGCTAAGATATGTCAGAAAGAAATGCATCCTTAGGGCAGTTTGTTCCATAGGCAGCTGCCTAGCTCCATGTAAAAGAAAAATGCTTCTTCCTGGATTTCAGAGGAGGGCAAACACTCTAATATCTAAGGCATAAACAGGAATGGAAATGTCCTCTGCAATTAAAACACTTAATGAAGCGTGCTTATTTGGATTCTCAAGTGTCTAATACAGTCTGAGGTCCCAGTGCAACCTATCACTAAGGGTATTCACAGTCTCTTTTCTCTATTGGCTTATTTGCACTTATAAGAACTCAATATGTTTGAAATTTCTACCTTTCTCTTATGTTTAGTTGAAATTGGCTTGTGAGATCAAACCTACTTAGGGAACACACCTGCTACATAAACACATACGCACACACACACATACTGTGCGATGGCACAAGTCTCGCTCTGTTGTGAGACCAGGCTCAAAAGCAGAGTGTGCACATGAACATCACCCTTTTGATCCCTTCCCAAAATCAGGACCTGAATTGACACCAGCATTTTATACCTGCATTCCCAGAGGCCATCAATGGCCATGCCCAGGACCAGGACCAAGATGGCAGATGGGGGCTTGCTGGCTTCTGACATCCCAAACCACAGGGCTGGGGGCACAAGAGACATGTTAACCTACCTCCATCCACACCTGAGTGTTTCTTTATACAGAGCAATTTTGGGATGAGGGACTTCAGTCATCTCCCAGATCCCCAAGAAGAACGTTTTGGCCCCATGTTCTTGGGGTGCATGTGTTGAAGAACACAGACTGCGATTGTCAAACCCCCAGCCCCAGGTGGGTGCTGGCATTCCTCAAGCAATCCTTGTCTGCTGCACAGACAAACCTTCTCACCAGCCAGAGCATGTTAGCTCAGTTCCCCACTGCTTTCACAACAGGGTTCACCAACCTCCACTGTGATCTATGCTGGAGCCATCACTCAGTGATTTGTGATGTACTGAAACACAGTTTACATTGCAAAAAGCTCTAATATGTCCCTGGAAAGCAATTAAGAGAGAGTTGCATATGAGTGTTAAGGGGTTTGCTTCACGAGCAGATGTCCTCTTGGATGAGCCGCCGATATCTCGCTCCGGCAAGCTTTGCTCCACCTCAGAGCCACAGTAAGAAGGGCCGTCTTGCTCCTGATCAGCCAGGCTGATTTTATTAGGCCTTTCTCCGGAAATAAGAAGTATGGTAAAGTGAGGTGATCTTCCCCCACGGCTGCTGGTGTGGATTATGGAGCTGGCAGCAGCAGGAACGCATTAAGGAAAGCTCCCAGCAACGGGTAAGTTTTAAAATGAAAGCTGGCTCAGTGTTAATGCGCAAGTAATGTGTCCCAGCTGGCTTTAATAAAACAGCCAGCTGAAACTCAGCATCATAATAAACGGAGCAGGGATTTCACAAACATCCTGGCTCCTCAGAAAGAGACTGTCTTTTTTTCTTTTCAATTTTTTTTTCTCAGAGCTTGATTAAAAATTTCCTGTCTTCAGCTTTCCAGAAAGGTCCTCAGAAGCCTTCCCCTGCTGCTTTTGTGCTGGCAGCCTCATTTTTCAAGGTCCTCTCCTGGTCCTGGTGTGACACAGGAATGGGAGGATTTGTGTGGACCTGGTGCCTGGGCAAGAAATGACTCTTCTACAGCTGCAGCCCCATCCTGGGTTTGACCCCAGCCCCATCCCTGCAGGCATGGGGTGGCACAATGCTGACGGCAGTCCCAGACATTGAGCAGTCTCACAAGACCCCAGAGAGGAGCTTTATGATCCATTGCATCCTATTTGTAGACAAGGTGTAGAGGAAGTTGTCTACAGCTGGGAAATAAACCTTGGAGCATCAGTAATTTCTGCTTTTACCGCTGATTCAGGGAAAGTCACTCTAAGGCTAGACCATCAGAGCTGATTAAGGGTTCAATGACTCACATAGCAACAAGACTCTGAAGCAGAACCTGACAAGCAGCTGGGCTGGATTTCATCCTATCGTCCTCAGGTCAGCCTTTAGAGTCTGTCCCACCCAGTGGAGTAAAATAGGCGCCTTTGGGAACAATTAATCTGAATTAATTTTAGTTTCTTTTTAAAATAAAATTTAGCACATCCTAGAAGCACGTGGACATGACTGTGCACCTCTTTTGTGTCCATAGACAAACCTCACATCCATCCCATGGCTGCATCCAGCCCAAGGCTGGAGGAGGAGAAGAGAGTCTCCTGGCCATGACAGTCCTTTTGATCATCCAGGGCTTCTAGAGCTCTTTCCACAAACTCCTCTGAATCAGGGAACTGGAAGAAATAATGCCCTTTTTCTCAGCTTTTTTTCCAACCTCTAAAGACCAATCAGAGCTTGAAATTCAAAATGAGGGATGAAAGCTGCCTTGAAATTCTCACATGCTCCTGCCTCTGCCTAGCAAGCACGTGGTACGCCTGACCCTCAGCCGAGGTACACAGGCGTTTTGCCAGCCAATAAAATCAAATTTCACCAATTAACTTTCAGTAGTGTAAAGTTGGGCTAAAAGTACTCAACTTTAATCCCAGATAATACGTGACAATTTTCAGTGAGCTCATTCCAAATGTTTAATGGGCTTCAGTATTTCCTATAGCCTGTAATATCTCCCACAAACATATAAATCAAGTCTGTGGTATAGAAGAGAGAAAAGGCTTCAAATGCTGACTGTAGCAGAAGTAGAAACACCTCATCATCGTCTCCTGGTTTCAGTGGTGTTTGTCCAAATATCTCTAGAATCCAAACTTCATCTATTGTTTGGAAATGCCTGTGATTTCTCTGTTGTTATCTTGATAACCAGCTAGAGATCCCTTCGTGATTTGGAATTTAACTTCTTGCCTTAACTTCCCACATCTGACAAGGATGTTGCAAGGATTAGTTAATGTGGTAAGGTAGTGATTAATGAGCGGATGTTTCAAAACACAAAGTGCCGCCTGATGCTGAGGATTTTCAGGGGAGTTTGGAGAGTGGCATTCCTAAGGAGCTAGTCTGAACTTGACCTCTCTAGAACATAAAATTATCATACACGCCAACATGAAATGGAAATACTCACTAATATCCATTTTCAGTAACAGGCCAGTGAACGGTGAGGGCTTCAGTTGATGCTTCTGGCTACCCATAAATTTCTGCAGGATTTGTAACATTCTGAAGGGTGTTCCAAGAAAACAGATTATTTTTCGTTCCCCCGCGGTCTTATTTTACTTTAAATCCTCAGCATTTTCTTTTCCTAAAACAAGGTATCAAAATATCTTGGACGGAATTATTCAATGCATACTGTGAAATACCTTGCCAAAAAACATTCACTTCAAACAGAATTTGTTTGGAGTACCTGAGTTTTCCTTCAGCCTCAGGAATTCCGCTTAGCACAACTCCATAATATTTTAAAATGGAAACAAAACAACATTAAAATTTATCAGCCATATGCAGGGTTTTTTAGACTTTGTACATTGATCTTGGGTAACCGAAAATAAGTTTTTCTGGAGTTTTCTCAATTTTTTTTACATGTGTTCCTCCTTTTTTCCTCTTCTATATAATCTTCTTTATTATCCTCTTACAAGTTTTCAGAAACATTTCCCTCAGGTTGTGAGGAGACTGAAGGTAAAGTGTAAGCATGTAGCTCTCCTCAGTAACATGATTTGCCTATTATCAATATTTCTGAAACACCTATCAGTGAACTATTTCATATTTTCAGGACTTTTTCCAAACACTACTATGGCCATCCCACAGAGGTGATTTAGAGTAGCTCCTACTCTTTATGGTTTTGTGGCCCATGCAATAGACAAACCCACAAATGCAGATAAACAATATATTTCAACGACCAGCTAAAAATATTTTCACAAAAAAGTTTCTAGTCAAAAATGACTTTATGTCCAAAATATGACATTCTTTAAGGAAAAGGAAAAAAACCTCCAAACTTTTTTGAGAAACTTTTCCATTTAAAATTTAAAGACAAAATCCCTTCTCACTGTTTGAGCTGTTTCCATTTGAAGACTAAAGAAAATAAATATTTTTCCTGTGGAAAAAGCATGGGGGGAAAAAGAGTGAACTAATTTTTTTATCTCTACCTTAATGCTCCTACTCCAACAAAAAAATACAAAAAATCAAAATTAAACACAAAGGCAGGAATCAGAAATAATCCTCTCCATTTTCATTATGTCACAATTGTAAGTTATCTTCCCAAATATGAGAGAATTTCTGATGAAAGCAAGTCCTGGACAAAAATGGCATAGCCTTAAAATCACATGTGGTTCCAGAAGGAAGGTTGGATTTTGCTGAGCTCAAACTTTCTCTTTCAGAGATTTGCCAATCAAGCTACTGCTTTGCTCTGCACATTGCCATTGAACTCACACCCCAGAGTGCAGGCAAAGTGAAACATTACAGTGATTCACCCTAGGAGGCTGCCCGGGACAGGTGGACAAGCTGACCTTTGGAACAGTTGGGTCTTTTCATTTTCTGTTTCTAAAGCCTAGAATTAAACACTGATCTCAACGAAATGACCTTGAAAGAGGCCTTCAGATGGCACAACCTGTGTCTGTTGTACAGTAATGCTCACAGGCCTGAAAAGAGAACAAGCCTCTATTGTATTTGATGCTGCCCCTTCCCCCAGGGTTTCTGGTCTGACACATACAAAGCCAGGATAAAGGAAAGGGGTTGCTATTATCCTCCTCCACATCTCCATTTTATGGGCTGAAAACCAGGGCAGAAGGTCCCATGACTTATTCTTGGATGAACACCTAAAGTCTGTGCCAGCAATGGTATTTAACCCAGCTCTTTGTCCTAGGCCAATGTTTTATCAATAAGACCCATTTTTCCCTCCATAGATTTTTTTTTCCAAACAAACATACAATTTTAGACTGTCCCTGTTCTTTTTCTGTGACACATCATCCCTGTCAGCCATTCCTTGGCATCTGTCCAACCAGCATGGCCATCACTTGTCAACAGCTTCATCCCTCTAAGAACATTGCTATTGTCATGATGCTTCAGTGAGATTGAAAGTACCAACAAAGATGGGGGCTTGGTTGTTTTAAACATCACCTGAAATTACACTTTTATAGAATAAAATTTTTCATAAAGTGAAAACTCTTCTAACAGAGCTGACACATAATCAGCTTTAGGTACAACACATCCTTGGCTGTGGATGAGCAACTGCTGTTCACGCAAGTCATCTTTTCTGGGAACAGGGAGAATATTCCCCATGGCACCAAACTGTATGTACTTGGAAAAAGGTCTGTTTGTGATTGGGACAGACAGATTCCCTTTACCAGATTGGAGACAACACTGGTACAGACACACCCAGCTAGTTCTAAGAGCTCCAAAGAGTAGCAGTATCATTCTCTAGTGGAGACCTGCTTTGGCAGAGCCAGAGATTAAGCTGAAGTCTCCCAAACCTGTACTAAAGACAGATATGAGTGATGGGAGTGCTTTCTTAGGCTCCATGATGATTATAACATGTTTTTTATTGCAGGAGAGACTGCTAATTTTAACTCCTTTCATACTAACTAATGGGCAAACATACTTTTTCCAGGTTCTCCAGCAGTCTAAATGGGAAAGCTCTTACTTATTATGAGGAGATTAAAGAATGAGATGTCCATATTAAGGGATCGTTTAGAAACTCCTACATTCATGTATCTTGTCACAGTTAGTCTTGAACCTCGTCCTTCATAACAGCCATGCCAACATTAATGGGATAGAATCTGGCGTGGCTCCTGCCATGGGGGCTGTGTTGTGGTTATATCCGTAAACAAGTCCATCTTTTGTGAATTTTTTTTATATTTGTTTTTGTTCTACAGCTGAACAAAACCCAAACTTTCTAAATTTGTTTCACCCACAGGAAGAAAACAATATGACAGGCCATCTTGGACCACAAAAACCTTCCTAATAAGAAACATCACTCCAAAAAACCAGCTTTATGAACTAGAGGAGGAAGATTTAAAGAAGCATGACGAAATAAGAACTGGTTGGAAGACTTCTGATCAGCTGCAGAGGTGAGGCCCTTCACAAATAGTGCAGGGGAGGACAGTTCTGTCACTTCATCATCACTCCAGTGGGCCAGTATATTGGGATATGGAGGAAAGCCCACCTCCATCAGTAGGAGCAGAAGGCATGGAGAAGACAATTTCCCATTGTGTCACTCATATTTAGCCAGGAACGTGGTCTACTCCAGGAAAAACAGTTGTGGGCACTGTACTAGCAACATCTATAGCAAGGACAGGTTCTAGCTTCAGTGCCAAGGGAAAAAAGCTTCAAGTAAACCTTCCTGTAGACTTCCAAACTGACTTTGCCTGTAGTGTCTAGCTATGAGGGCCTTTATTTTTGTTTCCTTGTTTCTTTGCATGATTTTGCACTTCCTAAGAGTTAGGCAAGAAGTAGGTATGAGGAGACATTACACACAATGTTGGCCTTTTAGTTTTCCAACTGCCACACAAGGGAGGGCAGGAAAACTCACAAGACTGGTCTTTCAGAATAGAAGTGTTCAGATAAGTACTGGCTGCTTCAAGGTTTAATCATTCTGGTGCAAGATGGGGAAAACAGGAAGGGAAAATACCTCTGACACCCAGGTTCATTGCCTGTCAGGATAGAATTATGCCTCTTCTCTGTTCTGTCCATTCCTGGTATGAAATACCTTACCAAGGAACATGCATGCTCTTTTTGGTAGGGCAGTAGAAGTCCTCATGATGTCAAGGAGGGCAGCTGCTCAAAGCAGGAGGTTTATGCTTTGGAGCAGCAATTTATGCTGGCAGCCCAGCCTCAGAGTCCCCTTGCAGGGTTGTTTTCTTCTGGAAAGTGACCCATGTTTTATTTGTTTTCCCCTGTGCTTCTTCACCTTATACTCAAGTGAAGACAACGCCCATTGAACCAAGCTGCCTTTTCTATTACTTCAACATTTCTATCTCTTTCCTCTTCCCTCTACATGTTGCTGAGAAATGGTCATCATGTCCTCATAGAGAATCATAGAATACATTGTGTTGGAAGGGACCTTCCAAGCTCATCTAGTCCAACCCCCCTGCAGTCAGCAGGGACGTCTCTTACTAGATCAGGTTAATACTTCACTTTACCAGCCATTGCCCTGAAATTTCCTTTCCTATTTTTTTCTGATTGCTTCTCCATGTACCTTCAGCTCCTGACGGAAGCTGTAAAAAGAGAAATGTTCTTTTCCTTCCAGATAGCAGCCCAAATTAATATTTTCCTTTGTAAGTATGACCCATTGTCCAAAATTTAGGTCAGATTCTCAGCCAATACAAAGCTCACAAGTTCACACTCTCTGTTATTTCACGGCAGCTGAGAATTGATGTAAAATGGATTTGAGAAAAAAAAAAAAAAGCCTCTGCTTTTGGACTGTCCTGGCTGCACAGACCATCCACTTCCAATGCTGCTAGAAGAAACCACCTCTCAGGTAGGATGGACAAAGAAATTGTCCAATGCAGAAAACTGATTGTTGTATTAATATAATCTCTAGACATCCAAAGTAAAACAAGATGCTATTATAGCCAGCCCAAAAAGCTCTTGGGGAACAAGAAATCAGTCTCTCAGACATGTTTTCTTTTTACATAAAAGTCTTTGTGGCCACATTTATCCTTACGAACTACAAGGCCATCGACATCTACCAAAAGCATTTCCTGCCCTTCTGTCTCAAAACACATATTTCTGCCTGGAGTGGAAATTCCATGATGAACATGTGCTGCCCTGCAGCAAATGTACTGAGGGACATGTAAGACATATAAGCATCATGGAAGCCAAAAAACATGATGGATAAAACAGGCTAGATTTTCACCGCTGGTGGCCATAACAACACACGACAGAAAGTTTAATAAGTATGGTGTTTCCAAGAGGATGTGAGGTTGTGGATCCAGCAATATCGGTAAATGGTGTCTGCTCTTCAGTTTGACCACATAATAGCTAAACTGCTCTATTTTCCACACTGCTCAGCTAAACAGCTTAAATTGGACCCTCTCAAAGGCTAAAAGGAATCCATTTCATCCTAAACAATTCCCAGGCCAACCTGACCAAAGCCTTTAATTCATGCCAGTTAAAGTCGAAAGCTCTATGGCGCTGGTTATTGTTTAATATTCACCATCAGTGAAGTGCAGTGGCCTCATTCTCCTTGACCTCCCACTGCAGAGGTGACCAGCAGCTGACAACTGGGATTACTCCAAAGTGAGGAGCTCCCTGGGTCAGTCCTCTGCTGCCAGCTTCACTTCAGTGCAGCTCTGCAGCTTTCTCTTTACCTGGAAGGTATTAGCTCCCCTGTCTGTGGTCCTCTTTCAGGGGCCACTCTGAAGAACATATTGCTGACCAGTTCCCGGTATGTTCTTTCATCAGATGAAAGAGCTTATTTAAACAGAAATTTGAACATTTCTGCTCTGCCAGGCACTGGCTGAAAATATGTTAGTAGATGCTTTGTCATGAGCAAATCCAAACCAAAGTTTTTCTCAAAGTTCCTAGAGTTCCAGTTATGAGATCCTCAGTTTTCAGCCAGGTAGGTAAAAATCATTCATATTTTGCAGATGGGGAAACTGTGGTGGAGCAAAGAGTGTAAGAAACGCACCCAAGATCAACAGTGATATTTTTTGTGGCAGAGTGAAGAGTCAAGCTCAGAACTTCTGCCACTCAGTGGGGTGCTTTCACCACACCAGCCTCCTTCCTTTGCAAATCTGCTAGAGCCGGGTTAATGGACAACACTTCAAACCCAGTGGCACCATTAATCCCACAGAGAGCAAAACAGTGCCCAGGGTCAGTGGCTGGATTGCTAAAATGCAGAAGTAAGACACATCACACACATCTCCTTCAGAAAGACAAGCATATGGTCAGGGCAGGAGTGTTCCACCACCATCTAAGGCATAAAAAGCTGAAATTTGGCTGCAAAGGAAACTACACAGACAGCTTGTGGAAACCACTTGCAAACAGTCCTGTCATTCAGCTCAGGACCTAATAGGTCAGACCACCCACTCCAGCACCACATACCTGGTGATCAGTAGGGGAAGAATTCATTTCACCTAATTTCAGATGCCTACAAGGTAGAGCTGGCCACCCTCATGCTCTTCAATGGATGATTTTTTAAGGAGACATTTGTCTGACCTACTTTAGAGGTCTAATTTAAGATAAGCACAATTATACTCTGGATAAGAAAAAAAAAGAAATGGCAACTACAGAGTTCAGCTCAGATGCAAATATCTAATGCTCCATGCATCTACTTTTGATCACATGTATCTCACCTAACATGACAAATGGGAATAAATGCAAATTTAAGTAGAATTCTCTCAAAAACCTGTGAATTGATGTTTAAACTAGAATAGCTTTCTTTCATTAAAAAAAAAAAAGAGCAATATATATCTTTCATATATATGTATATGTAGTGTAGTGTAATATCATTCAGCCACAGTACAGAGCTGATACTTAGGATCATGGGGAACGTTTCCATTATGAAAGATGCTACTTAAGTTGAGTGTTTTTGTTGCAGTCCCGTTTATCTGCAAAGTTCATGTTCTTATTTTCCTCTGGGCATAGTGGGAATCAAAGAATAAAGAAGAGCCTCTGCCTATCTTCTTGGTCTCTTTTTCTGGTCAACTCTATACTCAAAACACCCTCTTGGCGGTCAGCTGGGGTTATCCGCACAGCTGGTCTGTGGCAGCTGTGGGCTTTCTGCTGCCATCTCCCCACTCCTCCTCTGGTGTTTCTGGCACATTTGCTTTTACATACATGAAATTCAACCAAAACAATATCCTGACCCCAGGTTTGCCTTCTGCTGCCAGTGAAACACCTCAGTCATACAGCTGGGTTTCTGAAGAGCCTCAGTACAACTTCTGCTTTGGGAAACAGCTTCTATTACTTGAATTCAGATCTATTTGTCTGGAGTGGAAAACGGCCGTGATAGCCAGTTACTCAATAATATTTTGCAGAAGAGTCAGGTATGGGTAAAACAGGTAGCAGAGTTTGCTCCCTTCAGTTCTTAGTCTCCTCCTGAATGGTCCTGGAACAGACCCTACTTTCAATCACTTCCTATTTTGCCAGATTTGAACTGTGTGGGCTGGAATGTTATGCTCCAGATACCTGCTGCAGGCTACATATTTCAAGACAACTTGAGACAAAATGTTTCAGGAGGTTTTGTGCATATAAAAAGGGAAAAATGCATTCTTTTGCCCACGTTAAGCAGCTCCTTGAACAGTGAGACTGAGGAAATGTGGTTTCATCTCAACATGCAAACACCAACTCCTGCTTCACTTGACTGTGAGAGGAAGGGGGGAAGGCCCACTCTTCCAGTGTCAAGGTTTCCCAGCTTTAGCAGGCTACGTGCTATTTGGAATAACTGATCTTATTAAGAACTATTGTCACTGACATCATAGCACTGGATGTCTATCGTACTTTGCAAGTAGTGGGAAGGATGTGCAAAGGTAGAAAGAAGAGTTAGAGACAAAGCAAGGATTTTCCTGCTTCTGATTCCCCTATTTTTGAGTTTCACCAGATGAAAAACTCTTCCCATGCTCTTCACCAGAGTCTCTGTAGGTGATTCAAAAGGAAACTCCTTCCCACTTCATCTCTGAATTTGGCCTGCATTCTTTATATTTCCTTACAAATTTGCTTTGATCAGCAGCAGAAAAGAGAATATTGCTACTCAAGGCATTATAATGCAACATCACCCTGTGCTAAGGCCAGCAAAACTCTTCTTCTTTAGTCACCTGGCTGCATCTGGTCTCAGTAATGCATGAAAATGAAAAAGTCAATGAGAGTCCATGAACTTGTTCGAAGAAATTTTATCTAAAATCTGAAATGCATGGTAACTTAGAAGAGAAAAGTTAGTGGTCACTGCCCAGACCAGACCAGATACTCACATGTAAGACACTGGTGAAATGATACCTTTTGGCCACTCACAGAAGAGGCATCAGTATGAAAAGTATTTTTGACCATTTCTCTGGTACAGCCCTTTGGGTTCAGTTGAAGCAGGTAGATGAAGTGCCATGAAAAAAATGTGTATTGACCACTCTTCCTCTTGCACTACTTGTAAGGGATGCCAAAAAGACAACAAACCCCTGTTGGTCATCCAACTTGGTTAATGAGCCACAGAACAATGCTATGCAAACCCCTTGTTCTGCACATATTTTGGCTGATGAAATACCAGCAAATTAGTTCAGAAACTCTTGGAAAGCAGAGCTGTAGTATTATTATCAATCCTTTTTCCACCAACCCTCTCTCCATAACAAGAAGGAACACACAGACAGGCCTTTTCATATGCCTCAAAGTGTGTGAGATGCTCACCAAAATGAACAATTAATCCTCCCGGTGTTGCATGAAGAAGTCCCTGCTCCTTGGCGACTGCATAAACTTCCTGAATACAAGAACATGCATGTAATTACCAGCAGCTCTAAGGTTAGCATAAATCAAAGTGAGAAGTCAGCTGCCAGTGGCACTTCAGATGCAATGCCCACGTCTCGAATGGAGCTGAGCTAAAGCAATAACCCCATCCAAGTCCCTGAATGGGCCATGGCTTGTAATGGGCTGGCACAAAGCTACATTATGCCACAAACTGCACCTGCTTCTAGAGCTGCTGTAGCAGTAGCAAATAGAGATGCCACCTGGCAAGATGGCATTTCCTGAAGCCTGCAATGACGGGGCAAAAAAAAAAATTCCCAACAAACAGATGGTGCCTACAGAAATGGGAGCTATATGGGAACAACAAAGAACATTACAACAAACACACTGCTCTCAGCCCTCTCTAAACTGTCACGCACATCCTTAGTGGGTGGTAAAGACAGGCCTAAATTCAGGTGCCTTCTCTCCCAGGAGAAAGGGATCTTGTTTTTCAAGTTCATTGCTCCTCAAACTGTATGAAAAAGATTAGAATCACAAAGACCCACTGAGCAGTGTCTGTCCCTCAGTATAAAGACGGCAAAAAATAAACCCCAAGGACTGACAGTGCTAGAAACAGGCCATCTGCAAAGGGATGTAAATGTGACTGTGCCCCCAAGTCATGGCTTACAGTCTTGGAAAGCAGAAACACATTGACTGAAAGCACACAATTAGTGCCAAGGAGAATATAAAGTATGGGAATACAAGAAGTGGGGAGGTGGCCGAATTTGCAAGAGGGAAACAAAAGTTTGCTTATCCCAACGAATTTATTGCAAAACTTGGAAGCAACAGACAATCAGAGGTGTCTCTGCCATGGGTTATTGATTCTGATGGTGTCTGGCTCCAGTTGCAGCCACCAGTTACAGAATAAATGGCCTGAAAGGAGAATTACTTCCTGTCCCACAATAGTTATGCCCTGAAACATAAGAGTTTATGTCCTTCCCATAGCTCTTGTTTATCTACTCTTTAAAGTGTTATGATTATAATGTTGGATAGTCCTGTCATCTACTCAAATAACTCATCCTTATTTCCATATGACCAATTATTTCTTGAGTCACGACCCTCGAGATTTCACAATAGTGTCGAAATAATAATTGCATCTCAAGGATCTGAAAGAGCTTTGCAAATCATGGGCAAGATCCTGCCTCTCTTGGCAGGAGATACCCCAAGTTCATACTGATGGAGCCTGCAAAGTAGCAGTCTCCTTGGAGACTGAAGTTAATTTCCCATCGGAAGGGTGGGAAAAGGAGAGACGTGGCTCTTCAGGTACCTAAGGAGCAACTGGAAAGTCTCTTGTGTCTAAAATCATCCACAGAAAAAAAAAGTATCGGCTCATAGGTGGCAAGATACTCTAGAAATTATCCCTGGACCACCATTCTGAAGAAGTCCGTTACTTCTTAAGTCTTATTATTGTCAATGCCATACGATCCCATGGAGGTTCCCTGCCCCACACTGCGCACTTGCAGGCTATGACCCCAAGACCTTTATGCTGACAGAGCAGAGGCAGGCACAGCTCAGCTTTGCTCATCTTTCGATCTAGCTTCCTGAACTCTTGTAGATCATTTGGGAATACGGCAAAAGGTTGCCTTCCTTTTTTGTCTTATGTTCTAGAGAAGGAAAAACTTCTTCTAAAAGAAAAGTTGGAGCAGCTTGTCCAGTCCAAGAGCTACAGGTTATGTATTTGTGGTGGTATTAACTGTTCCAAGGGGTCAGCCTTCCGACCTCAGGCAGAAGCTCCTTCCTCCATGACATCCCTTTAGTGCAGCAATCAGAGAGGAGCAAGAAGACCTATCTCCCTTTCTAATGTGCCATGACAGATTCCTTTGCACCCAGGAACATTATGGTTTTGCCTAGTTGGCTTTAAACCCTGAGAAGTACCAAACCAGTTAAGCATGTTTCTTCTCAACCTCACTGGCATTACCAGTGGTCTCCTTTTGGGTGGATGACTCTGGTGTCCTATTAAAGAGACTGTAAGGATCAATGTGATACTTACACATCCTGCCTCCATATTGCATGCCACAGACTACGCACAATAAATATTGCTCCATGTCTCATCATGTATATATTCACCTCATCAATTTTCTTTTAACAAGGAACATCCATTTATTGATGTCCTCACTCCCTCCAAGTCACACATAAAGTCTTTCTGCTCAGCATTCACACAGACCAAAGTCAGCAATCATCTACAGTTTGGGCTACAGCTTTGGAGAAACATTTCACACCCATCTAGGTAGAAGACCCAACACTGAAGCATTGCTCTTTCCAGAAGGACACCAAAGTTTTCTGTATCAACTCAGTATATATCCTCCTGGGGAAGTTTCATATCATTCCAGAGTAACTGCAGCATGCTGAAATCTCTCTGTGATCAACAGGTGAGCATCTCGCTTAGGGTGTAAGCTTCTCTTCAGGTGAACTGAAGGTTAACGTCAGCCTTTGTCTTCTTTTTTTCCCTAAAGAACATTGTGCCTTGCTGCTGCTCTGTTATAGCTGCAGGAGGATCAGCTCAGGCAGTTCCTTTTTGAGACTAGGGTGAGCAACCCAGCAGAAGTTAACAAATGAGAGAGTCAAGAAAATACAGAANATGGATCCAGTCACAATGCCAGATGCAACAGAAGAATAATTCATATCCAGAACAGTGCTTTCCAGCTCCTATCTATTTCTAGGATAATCAGTACCATGGGGTAAAGAGAAATAGAAACACTATAAAGTTTATCTAAAGGATAGAAACACACCCAGCATTCAGCATGAGAAAAGAAAGTGTGCTATCATCTAGCATGTGTACTGCAGGAATGGCCACAGGCCCAGGTCAGGATCAAGGTCTGTTGTGCTGAACTGCATAAGTGCACATGGAGAGGATGAAGTGAAAATACTCTCTCACCATAAGATCTGTCAGCATCTGAACCGAATATGCAAGGACTGATGGTTTGGGGTTTTTTCTCCAAACAACCCAGAAATGAATGAAAAGCCCCCTATGATCCATAAAGCAAAGTTCAGCAAACATTTTCATGTTTTCCCACCTTTGTTCAAAGCACATCACAGAAGATAAAAGATTGCAGCCTCAGCTAGTTTAAAACATTATTGAGCTCAGGTAAAACGTTCCAATTTACTACCACTGGAGAATTAAGTTTCTAAAACTTATTGATCTGCTTCGACGACATTGGAAGTTAGAAAGAAGTGCCCTTTTGGGAAAAGGCTGCAAGAGGGAAAGGTTTGCATTTCATATAATCAAAACTACTGAGCCAGAGAGTAAGAGAAGGGAAGAGGATCAGAGAGAAAATTGAATAGACAAAGATTTCAAGAGTGGCTAATGACTTTGGATGTCTCATTTCTAAAGACCTCAGCTTAAAGAAGGCCAGATTGTTCCATGTGTGAATTAGTAGAGATTCACCACTGGGATCAGCAGCAAGGGAGTGGATAGCAAACCTGAGAACCAACATGGCAGGTACTAACTCCTGGTTTTGCTGTCTGGTCCTAACTGGAATTCACTGCCTTTGCTTTCCACTTTTCCAGCCCAAGATGTCTTGATTATACAGCATGATGATCTCTTTGAAGAAGGAATTGCCTCCCATTCTGGACGAGACACCTCTTACCTAAATTTAGACATCAATAACACAAGTGTCACTTAACCTTCCCTTGCAGTTGGTGAGGGAGGTTGGACCAGATGACCTATGGAGGTCCCTTACAGCCTAAAACATTCTATGATTCTAAGAGAAAGGCTTTCTCAGGAGATCAGTTTTAGGCGACTGTTTCGTGATGTCACACTCTCTATTGAAACTGTATTGTCTCTATTCTTTCCATTGCCTATAGCTTTGATGTAGGCATTCACACTGTAAACTTCAACACTTGGCCACCTAAATCCCAGCCTATATGTCTCTGTCTCTATTTCAAGGAGCCCAGATTCCAGACAGGACCTCAGTATACAGCAATTACACAACTAATGTTAGATAGGTCTGAACACACTGAAGCACTGGGCTCACAGCCACCAGTTATTTAGGGACTCAGCTCCTGACCTGTACCATAGCTAGGAAAACACTGGAAATCAGGGACTAAAATGCCTCTGTGGACCAAGATCAAAATTTCTGACTTACTGGAAGTGTAACAGCAATGTACTCTACCCACCTTCCAAGGGTTTCAGCAGAGTTTTTGTGGTTTCATTCTCTCTCTAACATCCACTGCTGTTGATCTGATGACCTTACGGGTGCTGGGATGCAGCCCACATTTGGGGCAGGATGATAACTGGTACTATGGCCTTTATCCCATTTCCAAGAACCAGCCTATAATCAGAAACTGGCAAACCTCAGAAAGTTTGGTGTATCATCCAAAACAAGTTCATATGAAAACATTAGGGAGAGGAACTGGGATCCAAATCTGCTGAGAGCAAACAGGGCTTCTTACCATAGCAGGGCAGAAAGTGCTAATAACAATAGGCATTTTGTGGTGCTTCACTTTGAACAACAACTGGAGCCAAGGAGTGCACACCATCTGCAGACGTATTTTAGACTGCAATGAACCTTTTTTTTTTCCTACACACCAGAGTGAAAAAAAGGCTGGGAAAAGGCTCTGGGTTGTCACTTGCATTTATTCAAATATAGCTAGTCAGTCACTAATGACAACCTACATTGAGACATGTCCAAAACACAAACCAACCCTTTGATTGAGGTTTTTAAAAGTCTGAATAATAAGGATTTGGGGTTGGGTTTTTTCTGTTGTTTTTTTTCTCTCTCCTCTTCTTTCTTCTCCCCTCAGTTCTTCAGGGTCTCCAGATCAGAAGCAGGAGTGCCAAAATAAGAGGGGAACGGCCCATCCTGCCAGGTTCCCTCAAAGCAATGAATACTGTTATTCTTTGTGTCCTGCAGTGTGCTTTCACCAAGATCTCTGCTCAGTTTAATTCCTCACTGTCTGACAGGGGCTGCTAGCACACGCTCCTCCCTGCCAATCAAAACAACATGTTCATTTGCCTAGGTATTGTCAGAGATAGTGATGGGCAGACTTCAGAAAGGTAGCAACTAGTAAAGCTGGAATTAAACATCAGCATGCAGGACTCACAGCCCTTCCTCTACAGCTGACCTGACATGTTTTGGAGGAACTTAAGTCCTTCAGATCTGCCCTGAAGAAAGACCCATGTGTCCAGCTATTTCTATCTGAATAATCTAATAAAAAATCTTCTCTTTACCCTACAAACTTGTCTTTTCTTTTGACAACTAGACTGTCACTTCTCAACCTTTCA
The DNA here is from genome assembly GCA_013401335.1 of Brachypteracias leptosomus. NCBI lineage: Eukaryota > Metazoa > Chordata > Aves > Coraciiformes > Brachypteraciidae > Brachypteracias > Brachypteracias leptosomus. Next base: position 309,487 of record VYZX01006396.1, read on the forward strand.
GGCACATAGGGACCTTGATTTTGAACCATAAAACCTATTGAGGCACTTCAGGCTGGATCACTCTGCTGGATGCAGCCGAGGTTTCTCATCTCTGCTGCCAGGTCTTCAGTCCAGTGAGAAGGATTCTAGAAGTATCTGAGGTTTTCTTGTTTTGCTTTTCATAATCACATTCACACTTTGATGTAGATACAAGTCAGAGAAACACAGACTTGCCACATTTTGCGAGAGGGTCCTGGATGTGAGGGGAGCATCAAAGCAGTGCTCCTGCCAAGAGATCCAGAAGTCCCCTACTGAAGCCACAGGAAGCAAAAATCTTCCTCTCTGTGGGCCTCTGGAGAATAAGGAGAACCTTCAAATCCCACCTGCATCTGGAGGTAAAAACCAGAAGGCAGGCAGAGAGGAACTGTAGGGTGGTCTTTGACAGCTGGCTTAGCCAGTGACCATTTCTGGTAGGATCATCTCAGAACTTCCACCACTCTGCCTGTTTCCTGTGATTGTGTGATGGAACACAAAGACAACAGACACTCCGGCTGGCCTGATAAGATTAAGCAAATTTTTAAACATCATCATTCCAAGAGAGAAAAAAAAAATGCCCAAGTTTGTTGCCTTCTCCATATACCCTCTCCTTGAGTCTGAGTGGGAAAAGCAAAAAAAGCAAGCCTCAGATATTTCTAGTTAGGATTCCAGACCTTCCCACTAGACTAGCCAGGAAATGCTGCAAAACTGCTCTAGATACTCAGAGCTAATTGAGCCACCAAGTGCAGGAGAGTTTATTGAACCAGACTGAGTCATGTAACAAATTAGAGTCTGCATGACCTACTGAAGAGTCTTTTCATCTTTATCATTTTAATTGCACTTTCCCTTTTAACTGAACAGTTTATTTTTAATTAAAACAGTTTATTTTTTGAGATAAAGAGGAAATCCTAAATGCCATTGCTTGGGATTTTTCAAGCAATTATTGTCCTACAAAATCTATCCTTGGACACTCAAGGATTTAATATGGCTCAGTACTGGCTAACAAACCTTCTTAGATTTAGAATCATAGAATCATGGAATTGTCGGGGTTGGAAAGGACCTTAAAGATCATCTAGTTCCAACCCCCATTTGTAGAACAAATCCATTTGATTCATTTGTAGAACAAATGTAGATTTGTAGGAAAGTTCTATGGACCTGAAGGAAGGTCTACATGGACATAAGATCATTTGAAAGTGGACTTCAACAGGTTTGGGATTAATGCCACTGTTTTTTCCTGAGAGGAGGAAGCTTTTCTCCTCCAGTTTTCCATAGTTGTCACAATCTCATGCTGCAAGGATATTGCATTACCCTAGTAGACAGGTAAAATAGCAGTTGGGTAGCTACGATTAATAGCAATTATACACATAATTCTGATAGATACCAAATTACTCACAGACCCATAAAAACACCTCTCAAGCTGAAAAATAACTTTTCACCAGCCAGGTTGAGACCAAGAAATATTGTCCATCTCTTTGTGACAGACATTCATTAATTCTGATAAACATGGAAAATGTGGCTTCTCTTTCCATCATGGCCTGAGTAATGGTCATAAGTTCAGGCAAGCAGAGCTTTGGTATAAAAACACACAGGATTCCTGACAATTCAATGAGTGGTTTTTCCTTCCGCTCTCTATGCTTCTATGTCTGTTGGTTTTTCTGCCCACTTATATTTAGCACACTTAAAAGAAATGCAGAATAAGCTTTATTTATATCTATAAAGTAAATCCAGAGGGAGTGAAAGGGCTGATGAAGAAAACTGCCAGGCTGCAAAGGCAGCAGATCTCCTTGAATGTTGTGAATCCAAATCCAGAATCAACAATTTTGTTAGGAGTGAGTGATGTTTGGGCATGGCATGAATGAAATCCAAATACAGAATACAGTGAGACATCTATGTGTTAGGCACAGAGGATAATAAATCATAGCTGTTCTTACATCATTACGGTCGTCCCAAAGGAGTTCAGGATCACAGATTAACATATGGAGATATTTTCACCTTCCTCAGAAAAGAAATTGCCTCAGCCTACATTATCTTGAGAGAGAAAAACAGAATCAATAGGACCAGTTGAGAAAAAATTTGCAGTCAGTTGAAATCAGGGAAAAACTTTGTATGGAATCATACAAAAGGGCTGAAAAGAGTCCAAGGAGTCAAAACGAAAAGAAGTATGGCCAGCAGGTGAAGAGAGGTGATTCTGCCCCTCTACTCTGCTCTGGTGAGACCCCACCCTGAAATGCCAAGATCTGGAGTCCTCAGCACAGGAAAGACATGGACCTGTTGGAGCGGGTCCAGAGGAGGGCCACAAAAATGATCAGAGGGCTGGAACCCTTCTGCTGTCAAGACAGGTTGAGAGTGTTGGGATTTTTCAACCTGGAGAAGAAAAGGCTCCAGGGAGACCTTCTTGTGGCCTTTCAATACTTAAAGGGGGCTTATAAGAAAGATGAGGACAGACTTTTTAGCAGGGCCTATAGTGATAGGACAAGGGTTAATGGTTTTAAACTGAAGGAGGGTAGATTTAGAATAGATATAAGGAAGATTTTTTTTTTTATTATGAGGGTGGTGAAACTTCAGAATAGGTTGCCCAGAGAGGTGGTAGATGCCCCATCCCTGGAAACATTCAAGGACAGGACTCTGAGCAACCTAATCTAGTTGAAGATGTCCCTGCTCATTGCAGGGGAGGTCGGACTAGATGACCTTTAAAGTTCCTTTCCAACCCAAACTATTCTGTGATTCTATGAAGACAAGATCTAAATCCTTTCCAAGATACCCATAGCAGATCCCACAGCTAGCACTGTCAGTGCTTTACCACCTTTCTACTATTCCTAATGTCCAAATTTATTTTCTCCTGTAATTTATGTTCATTTCTTCCTGTCTTAGCTTCATATATAAGTAATGTGTAATTAAGAAACCAGACCTTGAGTTCTTTGTAGTCATGAATTCTGGAGTATCAGCCAGCATAGATACAATTTTTTTTTTTGGTAGCCACAAGTTAAGCTAAACATGAGATCTAAATGTCTCCACTGGCCCTTAAGGGATTGTAGGTTGTCTTGGGCTCAAAACAAGCAGTCAAGACTGGGTGTCTCTTTACTTCTCTTTTTTTCTGACAGGAACCACTGCAAAAACTTGAATAAATTGCACCCTTGGTTTTATATTGCATAAAAGAAGAAATATGGACTGGCTTAGAAGTAAAAGGCCTCAGAGTAATATTGCTGGGCTAGGGGGCAAAGTCCTGAGCAAATGAATCCCGGGACTTGGCAGGAGAGAGGAAAGGTGGGCAGAAGAGGACCTGAAGCCTCTTCTGTGAGGCCTGGGACTTTTCCCAACTCAGCAACAATACCCTTTCTGCAAATATTTCAGGGCTTCAGAAAATGTTGAATGATATCAGTGTAGCCCTCTACAAAAATAGCTGAAGCAAGGGGTAGGGAAGAGAGAATGCTGCTCCCTTCAGCTGTGCCTCTTGCCATCACCTGGCAGAGTCCTGGCCTGACCCTCTCAGTTTGTTCCAGGATTTGGCTTCATGGATAGTGACAGCATGTGACATTTTGATAACATTCCTTATTTTATTTTCTTCCAAGAGTCTGCTACAGAAGTCTACCCTTTTGCTGCACACTGGTTCAACTCCTGAATGAACTCTGAATCCCCAATTATGAAATTGTAGACAGTACAAAAGGGAGCTTTATGAACCAACAGCAGTATTTTGGCTGCTCCAGCAGACATGCATTTGGACCAGCAGCTAATCCTCTTAATTTCTCACCAGCACTACTGGAGCGAACAGGGTGTCTGTCTGATGCTCATAGTAGGATCTCTCAGGCTGTGCACTTCAGAGAGCCTCTAAAACCAGAGTGGTTTAATATGCTTAAATCCCATCCAGATGAAAAAGAGAGCTAGAGAGACATCCCATGTCACCACAAGAGCCTGTCTGTTGCGATGGAGACAAGAGCAACAACTGTTCTGACAAGTGCTCATCAGTGCACGCCCAGGAAAGTTTAGGATTTCTAACTTATGCAAGATTACTCATCTATTTTGCTGATAGATGCCTAGCAAAGAAGTCAAGGCAAAAGCTGACTTTTCTTGTCTAATCCAAACTTCCCACCTTCAACCTTGTATTTTGAACTATGTGGCATCCGCCAGAGTGGAGATGCTCCTTCAGGAATGCAACAAGACTTGAAATGGGGATAAGGGCCCCGGGGCTTCGAGGCTGGTCCATGGGACAGATTCGCTCAGCTCTTGGTTTGAAGCCTGCAATGTGGAGCAGCAACCACTGAACTCACCTGTGAAAGCAGTTTGAATGATGTGCAGATTGGGTTTAGCCCACAGTGCCCCAGTAGGCGAGCAATATCACAGTGGTCAATATTCAGTGAGTGATTGGCAACTTACCCAGGTTTTCTGCCTAGCTCCGTACACAGAGAAGCTGATACAATGCTGAAGCTGCCTCCTGTAGCTAGACAGTTTCAATATGGCCCTTCATCAACACTGTTTGGAAGATGTGAAGCTCCCTTCAGTCTCTGAAATAGGAAAGAAAATTCTGAGCTTCTCTACAGTGGCCTGTGTACCAAACCCCTCTGCATCCAGGGCAGTAAAATGGAGCAATCTGCACCTTTCACCTCAGCCATCTGCTTTTCATTTTCTCCCTAATCACAAGCAGATTTCAGCTATCATGTGTGAAAGTTTAGCAGATCCAGAGACCCCTGCAGAGGAGGCAATCCGAAATCAATGACAAATTCATTTTGTGCCTGCTGATGTACCTGATCCCTGATTTGAAAAAGGGGATTTGCTGAATGTGTTCCCCCATAGAGAGGAAGAAAGAGGGAAGATTTGCACTCACAGGAAGGTAGTTAAGCAAATACCAGCAGTTCTATCGACAGTCTACCCCTGCTTCAGGAAAAAAACTCACCTTCTCTCTGGTAAAAAGAAACACAAACCACAAAGAAAAATGTGCATGTTCACTGATTCACCCAACTCAGCACCAGCCAACCTCTGCTTGCTCTCCTACATGTTCTGCATTTGCACAGCACCTTGCACTGTGAAAAAATAAAACTTTGTTCCAGCTCTTACAGGATGGGTACCCATGGCTTAAAGTCCATCAGCAGAAGAAGGTGAGGGAGAAGCAGGGATACACGCTGACTGCATGGCCAGGTATGCTCCAGGTGTGGATTCACATGAAGGTTTCTTACGGAGGATCTGTGAACCCAGGATATATCTCCAGCTGGAGTTTACACGTGCATAATCAGTGTAGCCTTTAAGAGGCAGTGGGTGGCTTCTCAAAGCCATATCTAGCACAGGGAATGATGCAGAGCTTTCCGACCCAGCAGGAACAGCTCTCTGGGTGGGACAGTCTCTCCTGGAGTTGTTTTCATCACCCCATGGACTGCTCAGCCCATCAGGTTGGAATAGGGTAAAGATGCTTGGTGGAACAGGTCTTCTCTGAATCATGCACTGAAGCACAGTTGGGAAGTTAAAGAAGCAAGAAGAAAATTCCTCAGTGCCTGAGGGAGGTATGGATATGTTTAAAGACTTTTTTTTTTTTTAAAAAAAAGTCTTTCACACTCATCAGTGTCAGCTTTATTTTCTTTACTCTTATTTATTTTAGTCAGTTTATGTAGCTCCAAACACTGTTCAGCTGGGCATGTCCATACACAGGAGAGGAAAACACATTTTCAGGGCAATGTGTTTGATCACACCCCCCTGACACACACACCTCACACCCAGGAGAGTGGGGGGAGCAGGGGGAAAGGCTTGTGCGAGCAAGACTTTGGGGACTCACTGTTTGCCTCCCAGTCGTCTGGTCCCCTTAGGAAAATCTTGCAGACAGTGATAGCTGCTACTACTTGTTCTCTACTCACCGTGCCTGGCAGTGTCCCACACATTCACCTTTTGAAGTATGTTCCCAAGGCTATGTTGGCCATATCAGCCATCCCCCACCCTTGGACTCTTTGAATTTGCTGATAAGTTTTTCATGCTCAGCATACCAATATCTCACAACTTCCATCCAGCTGAAAAGCCACGTCTCCATTCCTCATCCTCTTGTACTGTGCATGTTGTTCTGATGCTTAAACTATTTTTGTGTCTGGCAAGCACATTGAAACCTGAATTGTAGCAGTCTGAAGAAAACCATGAAAACAAAGAGCATAGTTAAGTGATTTCCAGTAATCTACAGTCATCTCCTCCACAATGTGTCCCTTCTCTGAACCATTAGTTAGCATCAATATTATTGCTTCTAGCAGAATCTCTCCAGAAGCCAATCAAGATTGGGGTCTTATCATGTTATGCACTGCTTTTTGCACAAAAGGACTTGTTCTTGGACACTGAATAGAAGAACATGGAAAAAAATGAAGTGACTTGAAAGGGACTTGGCACAGCCACTCCTCTGACTGTCTGGACCATGGCAGCAATGATCTCAGTGTGTGTGAAGTGCTGTCAGCGGACACAATTTTGCCCAAGATCACTCATTTATCAGATCTGCCCTCCTGGCCCTACCACGCCTATGCTGGGGATGAAATCTCCCCATACACATGGGATTTCAGGGAAGTTTAATTATTCTATGGAAAAGTTTTGATTATTTAGTGCTTAATCTAGCATTGAGGTATTTTTGTACCATAACACTGACAGAGGATTGCTACTGTGGGTTAGTAGCACATGTTGTATTAAAATAACACCACACGTTGCATTTTAATGGGGATCAAGGGTGAAAATGTCTCAGAATTTGGTAAGTCTGTGCCTCAAGTTATTTTGCAATGCAGTGAAATAATCCCACTTGACTAAATACATTTTGCTGCCTGACATTTCCTACAGTTAACTTCTCCTAAGAACCGAAGGATTGAAAAAGGCAGGTATAAACTCATCGCTGGTGTAGACAGGAAGGATTATTGCAGGAAGCTGAAGTGGCAATGGGGAGGGGAACATTTATACTAAATTTGCTGCTCTGGCTAATAAAAGTGCTGTGGCATCGTGTCAGTTGTTGTCAAACTTACACTGGTCCATCAGCAACAGTCCTGTGTGACAGTCCCAAATCAGCACCTTCCCTGTGCACAATGACATTCAAAAAAATGTGTTTGCTTGCTCTTCTGCAGAGACAAGACAAATGGCTTGTCTGCAATGAAACGGCTTTGTCACCTGCTGATGCAGTGGTCCTGAGGGAACACTGCTCCAGGAAAACAGACTGCAATTTGCTGCAGAGGGAGGATGCTGTGGAGACCTGAATGGCAGGCACCACCATGAACCATCCACCTCTTCAGGCTGCACCACTGTCAGGCTCTGGCTTGCACCAGGCATTGCCCCTGCAAGAGACTCTCTGGTTTGTCTCCATGGCTTGGACACATCATTTTCCCAGCTTTTCCCCTAAATAACTTTTCTTTGCAGTGCTACCAAACTTTCATCAGTAGCAATAGCCACCTATCAGTTTGCAGAGAAAGGCTCAAAAGCAGCTGTGACTTCTGGAACCACTCCAGTTCTTTCAGAGGACCATACGTCCAAAACCACTTGCTCAAATTGCTGCACTATTGACCTACTAATCCCAAATTAGATACAAAGGAAGCACAACAACTGTCAAGAGAATCTGTGTCTGCAAGTGGATTCAAAGTCACTTGGGAACATCACCTCTCTGGACCCGTGCTGGTGTGGGGCTGTGGCCCCACCAAGCATACAAAGAACCTTAAGTTCTTTTCCCTCTGTGTCTCCCCATGCTCACCACATTGTAAATATTGTGCTTATACCCTGCAGCTACTATGAACCTAGGACTTGGTTCTTTTATGTAATATTTTACTTTCCAAGGACAAACAGAGTAATCAGGTTTCTATCATGTTGGAAATGCCAGGGAATAGTCTGTGCTCAAGATAACTGTTCACTTGTGTTGAGTGCCAACCATCCTAAATTACTGCCTCAGCTCCAGGCTGGGAAACTCTCACTGATGCTGGAGAGCTCTAATGCTGGAAGTCTGGCAAAAGGAGGGGACCAATGTGGCATCAATCCACCCTGATAGCACAGGCAGTCCCAAACTTACCCCATTCAGAAGACCATCTGCAAACCCCAAACACAGCAAAGATTAAGAAGTTTGAGTAATTCTTTACCCTGAGGATGGTGAGACACTGGAACGGGTTGCCCAGGGGAGCTGTGGATGCTCCATCCCTGGAGGAGTTCAAGGCCAGGTTGGACAGAGCCTTGAGCAGCCTCATCTAGTGGGAGTGTTCCTGCCATGGCAGGAGGGTTGGAACTAGATGATCTTTGAGGTCCCTTCCAACCCAAACCATTCCATAATTCTATGCGTAGCGTATCAAGAGATGGAGATGCAACGGCAGAGACCCTCCCCACCTGTGTGGTAAAGATCTTATCAGCAGATCAGAGCATCTTATGCATGTAGAAAAGTACTAGCCAGAGAAACAACTGAGGTCCAGCTGCCAGACAGCCACACGCTGCAGTTATGAGGTGACCAACAACATGCCTCTTTTATATGCTTTGCTATTTGCTCTGTAACGATCTTGCTGCTAAGTGCTAGAGAGGTTAAGGATCCTTGGCTGATGGGAAAGGCATACTCTGGAGAAAAAGGTGACATCAGAACTCAAGTAATATTTGTGAACACTGAAGGAGACCAAAAATTAAAGTTCAGACCTCAAACTAGGAATCTCAAGAGGCAGATGGACTAAGCCTGCCAAAAATGCCAGTTGCTTTGTAAAGCCCCAGTCTAATGTTAAACTCTTTACAAACAAGGAGGCAATACACTTGCTGGGGATTGGGAAGGAGAAGGAAGAGGCCCACAGATGAAGGCTAAGGCTGGCGAGCACCTTGCTGGCCAAAGGAAGCCTTCCCTCAAAACCCATTGAAATGTGAATTCTGCCACTGTGCAAGGCTTGAAATCTGAATGTTTCCTGACGTCCCACACTGCTATGAAAAATAAACTGAAAAGGTTTCCAACAAAGCAGCACATTTTGTATATGCCAGGAAGAACATGAATTAAAAATGCATATCTTTGTTTCTTCCTGACAGTATCCCATTGATGCAAAGCAGCGAGCAAACTAGAGCAACAATCAGTGCTCTGCAAAGAGGTGCCCATAACCATGTAAGGAGGAGGTTTTGTTCCCCACCCTTGGACCATGCTCACTAGCAATCTGGATTTCCACGCACATCTCCCTCCCCATCACAGGGAAATCTCAAGCCCTATTTGCGTGCAGTGGCTCTTGAAGGGAGTAAGCTCTTTAAACCATCTGACACTGTGAAAAAATCAGGAAACTTCAATTAAGGGAGCAAAAACAAAAAACCACCCACAAGGCATTTTTGTATTTACTTTCACTAAGTGCAAAACCGAATTTCACATGAATTTCACCCCACAGGATTTTCCAATATTTTAGCATTTGTTTCCATTATGACTTGGGACAAAATGTTGAAATATCAAAGCATTTTCATAGAATGAAGTGTTCTGGGATGCATTATTTTATACGTCATTTTGACATGTTTCAGACTTGAACTTGCACCTGGCTGAGCTGCTGACAGGTTGCCATACAAACGCCCTGTGGTCCCAGGCTCCTTTATAGACCAGCCTCAGAACATCCAAGAATTCCCACCCAAAATACATCATCAGGTCCCACAGCACATCACAGAAAGTAACAAGGCAGGAGGCAGGAGTTCATCATGGGGTATGTATTCCAGCTAGTGACTTGCTCTACCTAAGAGAATGGGTTGTCAGATCTCCATCCCATGTGATCCGAGCATACATAAGTGTTGAACACAGCTGAACCCAAATGTTTCATCCCAGTGTTGTTGGCTTTATGTTTTAGCATAAAAAATGGACAATTCTGAGCCAGCTGTAACAGTGTATGGGTCTGTCAGCATTCCAGAGACATCTCCACTTCAAACTGCATAGCAGAACTGCACCCCTGCTGTCTTTTCCATGACGCATATGGGCAGGAGAGGGGCCCTGTGGTGGTCAACACTGGGAATACCTGTCGACACCAGCATGTCTTTGGCCTGGATCCATCCTGTGGGCTGGATCCGTCCATCTCTTCCCTCCATCATCATCTTCAAGAGATCAAGCTTCCAGCTTAAGCTTGTCACTCTCACTAAATTTGTCCTTCTTTTGTGGCTATTTGTCTCAGTCCGGCCTCACAGAGCTTTCCAGAGCAGATCAGGGTCAGGAAGCAGAGCAGCAAGTGGGACCACCATGAAGAAAGTCATCTTTGGAGAAAAGGGAAAAAGTCACTCCTAACACAGAGCTGTAACAAAAATCCCAGCAGTACAAGGGCCTTTGTGCCTGTTTCTGTTGGCCACTCTCAGCATCAGATTTCACATCACCCAGCAGAAAAGGATGGCAGAACTGATTGTGAGTTTTAATTTTTCAAATGTGTCTGGCCTAAAAACTGCTATTGTACATTTTCTACATCTGATACTTTCTCACATATTGTTTTGTGCTCTTCAACCATTGCCTTTCTAGGAGTTCAGGTAACCTGTGACTTGTGCAGGAACTTCCTTGCCCAACTTCATTCTTCCAGACATTTTTGGTATCAAGAAAAATAAGCCCCACTCCACATACACACCCTTTTTACCTTCGAAATCTCAATTTCTCCTGGAGAAACCATGGATCAAAAGCTGGCCAGGACCACACACAGCTCTTCTAATATCACAGCCTGATGAACAAGAAGGGGATGGAGGAGACAACCAGGACACTGTGCAGAAAGGAGGGAGATAAAATCCAGCCATCAACAGGAAAGGACTGTGAAGTCCTTGCTCAGATCAAAAAACCTATGAAAATGAGTGGAGCTCTTGACAGAATAAGGACAGAGGCCTATGATCTGCATCCTAGAGCTGTGCATGAGAGATTCTCCCAGGCATGAGCCCCATTTTGGGCAGACCATGCAGGCTGGCGTGCCCAATTCTTCCTCTTGGACCCCTTGCAGGTCTCTCCATGGGCCAAAGTCTTATGGGCAGCCAGGAATAAAGATCATAGAATCATAGAATTGTCAGGGTTGGAAGGGACCTTAAAGATCTTCTAGTTCCAACCCCCCTGCCATGGGCAGGGACACCTTCCACTAGATCAGGTTACTCACAGCCCCATCCAGCCTGGCCTTAAAACTTTCCAGGGATGGGGCTTCCACCACCTCTTTGGGCAACCTGTTCCAGTGTCTCACCACCCTCATGGTGAAGAACTTCTTCCTAACGTCTAATTTGAATCTACCCACCTCTAGTTTTGATCCATTCCCCCTAGTCCTACCACTACCCGACATCCTAAAAAGTCCCTCCCCAGCTTTCTTGTAGGCCTCCTTAAGATACTGGAAGGTCACAATAAGGTCCCCTCAGAGCCTTCTCTTCTCCAGACTGAATAACCCCAACTCTCTCAGTCTGTCTTCATAGGAGAGGTGCTCCAGCCCTCTGATCATCCTCTGGTGAGTGAGATGAGCATCTCACTGCCATCTCAGCCCCAAGGCTGGTCAAAGCCCCTTGCAGAGATCTTTGTTGGTGGGGGGCTGTCCTGGGGCTCAGCTAGAAGTAAATAAATGTTGCATTCCTGTGGGTTTCCTGGCAGGCCAAGCAATCACACCCTGCTGAGTTAGGATCACAACCGTTCATTTACTGTGGACTTAACTTTTGATTTAATGGAAGGCTTGATTTCCATTGTAACTCATAAGTCAACACGTCACAGGCTGCAAGGATGCATCTAGCCAAGGTCTGGAAATGGTACATTGGACAGAGTCCTTGCAGAAGGGGATTGTTTTATTCCAAAGGCAGGTCTTCACCCAGCAAAAGGTGTTGTCAGCAAATGCAGCTCTTTCCTGGACCCCACAGCTCTCTGTGCATCTCTTGCAGCAAGCACTTTCCTACTGGCTCTTCCCAGTATTTTCAGGGTGTAGGAAGATATCTCCATGGCCACAAAAACACCGTGCACGTTGTGGGCTTAATAAACAATAAGAATTTGTTATGTTTTCCATCAGATCATTTCCACCAAGATACGACACATTCTCAGGTCCAATCAGTGGAAGTTTTTACTTAAAAAAAGACTGGAAAATATGTCTGTTGTAGCAATTATCAGCTGATATTAATTGGGAGGGGGCCTTTATCTCCTCTAATGCTATGCTAATTCAAACCAGACCAGATTTCCTTGAACACCATGGTGACAGGCTCAGACTGTTACAGGAACCAGGACTATTCATAAAAGCAGGCTCACCTGACAAGATCTAAATCCTACAAATGCTGTAACTTGACCAGAAAGCACCTGACTTGCTGATAGGGTAGGTTCAACTGGTCCCAGTGCTGTAAGGTCTGCCCATTCAAATGTCCGATCCCATGTTAGGCCAAGACTTCACCTCTTTTTCCTTGCAGCAGTGCCAAGAACACTCAGTCCTCCACGCTGCAAAAGACTGAAGCACGTGGCTTTACTTCCAGTTAGCCAAGAATCAAGGAAATCACAAATACTCAACCCTTCAGTAACCTTTAAATGATGCACAACTTATATAAGTTGAGACAGATCCTGTCATTTTCCTTCACTGCAAATTCATCCTACAGCTGCCCAGTAGGAACTGATGAGGAGTCACCCCATGTGGGGAATAATTTGCTGGTGTCAGGGCAATAGAATTGATTATTTCTTAGTCCTGTAGGAGCATGAAAATATATATTTATGGCATTGGGTTCAGAGTTTTTGGCTCCAAAAAGCTCTTGTTTCAATTTGCTTGAGACACAGGGAGTGAGTGAAGAAACCAGAGAGTCAAATGATGCTTCTCAAAATATGTGACTTCTCAGGACTGTAGGAATCAAGATTTCCAGATGCAAAGTCCCCTCCTGAACTCCAGGAAAAAAATGTCCAAACCCACTTACAGACAGGGACAACAGCAGCCTGAGCAGCCCAGCCTGCTGACTACTGGTCCCAGCTCTAGGTGAGGGTTTCCTTTGGTACCCAGTCATGCAGAAAAGAGTTTCATGTTGGCTGACAAATCAAGTAAAATCACTTTCATGATCTGCTTCCTAACTACACGTTTCCAGCATAATTTTACCTCTCACATTTTTTACTCTCTCCCTAACTAATTTGTTATCAACACAGAACTAATTTGTTATCTACACAGTTGTTTCCTATTTCTGCTCCTAGACCTTAGTAGAGCCTCTCTTCCAAGGATGCTGAGTGCTTTCTTTGATGCTCTATGCCAAATGAATACTTTCCCTGGAGTCCTAAATGACACTCGAAAAAAAATATTTCCTCATATTGTTTACTGAGATTGCCACTTTTCAGATGTGCTGGCTCCACCATCATAGGGACAGTCAGCCTGAAATGAGGAACATCACATTTGCAGAGGCAATGCTGGGAAGCAAGAGCCATATAGATGAAGGAGAAATGGGGAGACCTCACAGAAATGCTGGCTGAAAGTATCACCAATACCTCACAGCAGCAACTTCCACAGGTCAATGGCATCATTTGTAAGAAAACTCTGTTTCCCATGTCTTTGTCACCTCTGAGTTTGGATATGTAGGAGATGGCCACAGATTTACAGCTAAACAGAACATTCTCCAGTAACTTTAAAAGTGGAGCTCTTTGTCTCAAATATCTTTTTATCTGTCATGTGTCTTCCTATATAATCTGCAAAGTTGTGAGTCTGTATATAACAGCATCTGGCTACAGGTGGGTTCACTCTCTCTGTATCTTCAAAAATGAAAATAAAAAAATACATTCCCAGCACAGGCACAGAAGCACCAGAACTAATTTTCCGGCAGATGCAAGAGACCGTCAACTAATGTAGGAAATTAAATGTTTAAGGAAATTATAGAACAAAAATACAAACTCTTGAATGGGAGCCAAAAAATACAAATTCCATCATTTATCAAAAAAACTCCAAAATGAGCCTGAAATGGTGTGGAGATGGCTGAATGAAAGGCTATATTCAGGCAGCAGCACTGTTTAGCTTACTTTTTGGACCTTTTCCCTTTATTGATGCTGTTGGGAGGCCCTCATTCCAAAACCTCTAATGCCGTCGTGTTCTAGGATGAGTTACTAAAAGCAACCATTCTTCTGCATATGAAAACATTCAATTATTTGCATGTTCGGTGTCTTTAATGCCTCTTTTGTGCCTCTGTTTTTGTGGGGGGGAGGCAGATGAAGGATCTTGAGTTTCAGCAGTATTCTGATATAAACTTACTCTGAGAGAGGGAAGGCAAAGAAGAAAAACTCTTTGCAAGCCTAAAATGGAGTGGAGGAGGGCTGGCTTTCTTGATTTACTTAAAGGGACTGATGAAGGTGTTTACTCAGGATTTGTGGAGTCCTGCCAGCCCTTAAATAAAGACTCAGCTCTGAAGTTTCCACATTACCTAGCATTCCTTGAGCCATGTGACAACAAATGCCTAATCTGAACTGTTGCTGTAGTGCCATGAATACTGGTGCAGTGCACAGGACAGATGAAGGACTCAGAAAGCGGCTCCATAAGCATCTCCACACAGAAAGGGGTGAGGGTGTGCAGTGCTAGGCAAGTGTTTTGGTGCAGAAAACCTCCTGGCAGGTCACAACAGTCAAGTACAAGACTCCATGTGGTCATCTTGGCTCTCTCTTTCATGGGCTAGGAGGTTACAAGAAAGCTGGAGGCAGCTGGCCAGCTGTAGACATGTTACCAGCATTAGGAAATACTTTAAATACTATCCAATTGATCTGTGAAGCTCACTGCTACAAGGCATTACCAAGACTCTGGGTATAAGCAGATTATGGTTTGTTCCCTGGCATGTTGGATGATGTTGAAACAGTGACAGATGCTGGGGGAGATCCTACCCTCTGCAAATGCAGGTTAAATCCCAGTTTAAACTGCTGCTGAGCTCTGCTGTGCAATTGCAAAGGGCTAGGAGCTCACAAATGGCCAGTGGCCACAGCCCAGGGGAGAAGTGGAAACTCATTATGCCATGGTAATTCAATTGCTTGCGATCTTCTTCCCATAACCAACAAATCTAGCAGGAATCCAGAAGAGGATTCCTTGCATTTATGGCTAACAAGATTAGCTGGTCATAAGAGCCAATATTACACAAACGAAAAATAAGAGGTTTGGAAGAAATAACAATCCTCGGGTTTTAAACTAGTGAAGGGGGATTAGGAAGAAATTTCTCTGAGGTTCAGTTATTCCTAATCTCTAATGGCTTGTTACATCTCCTGCCAGAGTCTCTAGTCTTTGCCCAAGAAATACTGGCCTAGATAAAGCATTATCCTGCTTCACCATAGGCAAGCACGGGTCTGCAGAGGACAGCTGAAGGAGAATACCTTCTCTGAATCCCATGGTGGTTCTTGATCACTCGACACCATCTCTCTGTATCCCATTCTTGACTCATCAGCGCTTAGCACCAAAGCTCAGAACTTACCCACCAAGGTGCTCCCAGAGTTCTGAGCCGCCCTGGTTTTCTCAGTCTGACTTGCTCATTTAACAGGGCTTTTATTGGAGCTTTTCTTTTCAGTGACTGGAGTCCAGCTTTGCTTTCCTGGGCCAGCAGCACCATCTACAGCCTGCTCCAACATGTGTAGGCAGCTCCTGCCTGCAGGAACTTACTCCACCTTCCATCCGAGAGAAAAAAAAAAAGAGACAAAAATAGTTTATATGTGTTAGGGTGGAAAAGAGAAGGTGGCAGACTGAACGAGCACTTTTGGGGATAGAAAAGCTAATATAGAGTCATATAGAGCTGGTGCATTGCACTAAAAGAAGGGAGGTGAGGTAGGCTTTGTAAAGTTAGAGGCAAAAAGGATGTGATTTGTAGCTAAATATATTGCCAGCTGTTATCTCATTCTCAGATAGCATTGTATGTATTTGGAGAAGAAAACTCTTAAGCTAGGGGTTATATGAGCCTCATATACTGCTTCCGTGATGTAAAATGGAGGAAACAACTTGGGAAAGGTTACAAAAGCACCTGGTCGTGGAGCCAGGATCAGAGCCTGCTTACAATTTCCCAGCCAATGGCAGGGTCGTTGCTGCTTCTCCTAAGGCAAACAAAGAGGGTCACTGCCTTCAGTGTCCTAAAAACATCCACACAGTTCAGAACAAATAAGTTCATGGAACAGTCCCTCCATGTACCTTGACATTTAGTGGTGCTGTGGAGTGCTTCCAAGGGCCAATTATGGGGCAAACTTACAACATGCAGCAGAAAACCCTGTGAAACCATGCTAACATGCCACTGGAAGAGAACAGGAGAAACCCAGGGCACGGGCTCTTGCAGCTCTCTGCAAGAGGAAGAAATTTGTAAGATAAAGCTCTGAGATAATGCTGGCAAGCAGAGTGTGCCCCATGTTCAGAGAGGAGAGCAAAAGTGTGGAAAAACCTACTTTGCTCTGTCTTCTGTCTAGAGAAAAATCCTTCCTCATGACCCATCACTGGGCTTGCCTTTGAAGGACTCAGCTGGATAGGGGACTTGGTACCCAGAAATGAGCATGGGGTAGTGTGCTGCCTTCTCCCCAAGTAATCTGGAAATGGCATATTCTGAAAAATGGGACAGCCAAAGCACTGAGGTTTGTACAGGAAAGGACAGTCCTGCATGGCTCCAGTGCTACGCACCACCACTGAGGACATCACAGCAGCTGTGTGCATCTGCATCATGACACACATAAAGGCTGGAGGAGGAACTGGGTGCACAAAAACAAAAGAGGAACAAAATGTCCTTATCTATCCTCTGTTTTGAAACAAATCTGTGTTTTGCTTTGCTCTTACAGGAGCCATGGAGTGAACTCAAGGGAACAGACAGATTGCTCCCTCATCTCCTCTTCCTTCCTCTCCTTCGCAGAAAGCAGGATCTGCTGAACTGGCAGCAGCTGAGCCAGACACCACCAGCACTCGTTAGACAAAGCTCTCTGGAGCACACATTGTACCTTGTGACTGTATCCACACTAGTAACCTAGATAGGACCAAGACACAGTCCACATTCCCATGGGTGTCCCACAGGATGCTGGGCCACAATACAGCAACATGGCCCAGGGACTACTTTCCCAATGGGTAGTTTGGATGGAACCCTCTGCCACTCCTGAGGAATGCTTTAAACACTTTGGGGAAAGCTTCTATATGGAGTAGGACACTGTAGTTTTGGATACCCGCAAGCAGTAACAACCAGGTCCCATAACCACAACTGCAAAGCAAAAGTTCTTGGCAGGAGAGAGCAGAGATTTCCCAGGAGATGCTGAAATGCCAGGACCACACGTGTTTGATCTTATTCACTCTGTCTCTCTTTGAGTAACAAGGGACTGTATGGGAATAAATCAGCATATTAATGGGGATGCTAATTGCAGCTGAATTTGGGATGGACTAAAATCTGCACATTCTTTTCAATTATGAATTCTACAGCCCAATTTGAACCATACTTGGAACAAATCATGAGAGCAACTGTTATTTTAAAGATCAACCATCTTTTCAAAGGTTTTTTTAATTTAGATTAAAATATAAAGGCAGATAACAGGACAGATCCCAGACTCTGTATCACAGCATAATCCAGACTACATCCCTGATAGTGGAGGAGCCATTCAGAGTAACTGAGGTCAGAATAGGGCCCTGTATTTGAAAGTGTGTCTTTTAATGAGAGGCAGAAATACGCTTCTGTTCCCATTTCTCCTTGGTTGAACAAGGCTGCAGTGATAAGTAATTGGCATTTCAACATCTGTGTGCAGTGACCACATTCTTGAGTGAGCACAGTCTGTAACTATGAGTACTACGTATCACTATATACATATATATATATATATATGCTGCTTTGTTAGCTCCCCTCCCTATGCAGAGGAGTCAGTGGAGCTACCAGTTTTCCCATTCCAATTTCCCCAGCCCAGGAGGCCTTCTCAATGGGGTTCAAACACCTTTAGCCTTTCTTTTTAGGCGTCTTGATGAAGGAAGTCTAAAAGAACTGAAACGTTCTCTCATATCCATAATGTTATATATGGCCAGAGCCTTGTCTTGCATCTGCTACCACTGAAGACAGTGTGAGTGAACCAGTATCAAAGATCTCTCCCTTGTGGGAGCCTGATTCAGAAGGTGTTGATCTACAGCCACAGCTATGAAGTTTAATGTCTCTTACAGAACTCTTTTGAGGGTAAGATGAAAGGCAAGAAACCAGGCTCAGGATCTTCCCCACCTTCTTCCAAGGTCTGCCCATTTGCTTGTTCAGGCTGAGCTTCCAGCTCCCATGGTGTCTTATAGCAATGAGTTCCACAAGTCATACCAGCACTCTCCACTCAGTCCACTACTTTGTATGAATTACCCCAAGACTTTGGTTATTTAGTGTAGTCTAAGTGTCTAGTCTACCTTCTCTTGTCAGACCCTCCTCCTGCAGTAGCTTTTTCCCCCTTTATTGGTTATGGCTGCCATTCTCCAAAGAGTGTGGGTGTAACCCACCGGAGAGCAGTCAAGTCACTTGGGTATCATCTGTCAATACATAATATCGGAATTTTCATTGGCTATTTCTTGAATTTGAGATATTTCTGATGGCAGAGAAGCTGTGATAGTCCTTAGGAAAAAAAAAAAAAAAGAATTAATCACATGGTTTCTTCTTTTTCTACTGTTTTTCTATTAAACCCTGTGTAGGCTCCAAATTCACTCAGGTCTTCTTCAGCTTTTGTCTGTCTCAGGTCTCAACCCCAAAGCCAGACAGTGGTCTCACTGGCACAGAAGCAACGTCCAAATGTACTCCTTCTAATTTCTGTCAATGCCACGAGCAAGAGACAGCTCCCAATCCCTCCTTCCACCATCCACATGTGGTCTTTTCTTCATGGCTTTCTGTGTTCATCTTGGACACTTCATACCTGCAACCATCCCAAAATGTTTGCCTGGAAAATAAGCAGTTTTGCAAGCTTCCCTGTTATAGTCTATTCTCAGTTCTTTCTAGGGCTTTGTTCAGAAGAGAATGGAAGCTCCAGGGGCTTGTCTTGGGTCACAGCTCAAACCTGAAGATTATTTAATTGTGGCAAAGCCCAGAGCCATTATAGCATCTTAATTTGAGATACTGCTCTACTCCTAATAGAATGGCTCAGAGACAAGGTCTATACATGCACATACTTCCTTCTATACTGAATTTAACTTATATAAAAAGCTGTTAAATGGAGTGCTAATCTTCTCCTGTAAGGGGGAGCTGTAACAACGGGGTATGAACAGGCTTATGTACTTGAATCAGCTAAGTCGCATCTCTCCAGGCCTTTTCCTCTGTAAAGAGTCAGGGTAGGAAGTTATAGCACTGCTGATGTCAGTGTATGAAAATATGTATTTTTTTAAACAACTGGGAAATCTCTGCTGAAACAAAACCCCCATCAGTGTGCCCATTACCTCCTTCAGAGAGAAGCGGAGAGAGGGACCCAGGCAAGTGCAGCGGATGCTGGTTGCATCCTAGTTGCAATGATAGGAAATGCACATGTGTGAGGAGGGCACTTTTTCCATTGGTTGCTGTTTTAAATATTCATGGATTGGCAGTTTTGGATTTCTCAAAGCCACAGGACTTAACAGGTGCTGTTTATAATGTTTATCAACACAAGGGTAATGTACTATTCTGCAGGAAATTATACCTCTTTAGATGAAAGTCAGCTTAATTTCTATCTGCTTGTATGTCTGTCCCCTGCAATGATGATCCCTGTGACGAAAATCCACACTTCCCTCTGACACTTCCACATTGCTGTCATTTTACCACAGATATACTGGAGGAAGCACAGGAGTGATGCTATTTGAACACATACACATCCTATCCACCTCTACTGAAAGCACTACAAATATACAACCAATTGCACAAACCTTTACTGGTGAAATTTTTCTCATGCCTACTGGTATTTATGGAAGAGGAGACACCATAAATACAAACAGGCTCCCATTTACTACAAAAGCAGAGTTTTTAACCAATGGCACTATGCAGCACACAAAAAAAGTCAAATCCTAAAAAATTTAGCCAGGCTCAAGTCTACACAGCAAAGCACCATGGGATTTTAGTTCCACTTACCCTTATACCAAAGAGGTATAGAAGCAAGTGCCTAAATCATAGCACAGGCCAAAAGAAATATGACAAAAATACGTGAAAGTCAATGGAAACTTGTTGGAAGTTGAAGGGCTCATTGCCCAACATTGGCTGCTCCCTAAGGAATGGTTTCTTCTCTTTTCAAACGTGCTACAGAAGTAGCCAAAGAAAACCTGTGGACTTCCATAAAGAAAACCAATGAGAGCAAACATCTCTCCTCTCCTTGGTGTTCTTACACAAGAAGAATTTTGCATTCAAAGCCTCTTGGTAAATTTTTCACTTCAGGTGCCTCCCTCACCTTTTGGCTGGCAGATCTCCAGCCAGGCTGCCCATGGAGGCATCAGGCTGGCCAGACGTTCCTGCTCAGTCTGGTCTAAACAAGCCTTAGGTGAAGGTTTAAAAGAAGCTGCTGCTCAGACACAGGAATAATAGGAGCCTGCTAAACCATAAACTACCAGCCCTAGCTCCTCTGCACTCCTGGCCAGGCTCAATGGACAAGAGGTTTCACTGGCTATCCTGGAGCCATGCACCCACTGATCACCTTGCTGGTGGTTCTCACGCAATATGTGTGGACACAAGTGCTCCTTTCTTTCTTAAGGGTGGGTCCTTTCATTCTTTGGGCATCCAGACACATAACAAATCTCCTTGACCTGATCTGCCAGGTGCATTCAGAGTGTGGGCTTGCAGCAACAGAGACACCTCTGCATCTTCAGAGAAATTCCATCAGCTACAAGACATGAGGATTTGGCTCTGTGCTTTTTGATGGCTTAGTAGATGTTATCAGTGACACAGAAACACAACTTTTCAGAGTCTGGTCCTGTGTGCTGCCTGAGTGTGTTGCTGTTGACCTGATAGGAAGGAGGACCAACTCCACACATCAACACGACAGATACAAAGCCTGTGAGCAAAACTCAGCAAGTGATGGAGAAGAGAGGAGGAGAAGAGCTATTCAGCGTGCAGCTGGGGGCACCCCATGCAAAGGCTCGACAGCTGTACCCTCACTGTAGTGCAGACAGACCAAAGTCTTCAGTTTTAAAAAGAAAAATCTCTACTGTAAAGCACATAAATTTTATCAGCTTGTGTGTCTGTAAGACGTGATGATGGAGATCAGTCCAGAGATGCTCTGAAGCAGTGTGTTAGCAGGAAAACCAGTGCCAGGATCCTAAGAGAGTTGGATTTTTAGAGAAAAAAACCCACAATGTTCAGACCAATGTGGAAGCAAACATAGGTGTATGTAACAGGCTGATGATGGGATAAAGTTGAGGAAACAAAAATGCAACTAATTTTACTGTCTCACTGTGATGAAAAGCGTGTGAATTGAGTGGGGTATTAGAGAATGATGTCCAAAGGAATGCAAAGGCTGAGGAGTTATTTGATGAGTGCTAAGACTCTAGCAACTGGAAGAATAGAAAGGGGTTTGTTTGGTTTTGGTTTTCCTTTTTTTCTTGTCTTGAAACCAAGGAATGGAGGACGGAGTAGAGAATTCTGCTCCACAGCTAAGAACTTTGGCATCTGCATATGAACTGGGAAGCACAAATGCTTCCTGGCTCAAGAGAGAGCTCTGTGCAGGTCCCAAGATTTTCAGGAGGAATTACTGATGGCAGCAGAGTTAAACCTCCAAGCAGTAAGGCCAGCAGAAATGTCCAGGGAGAGGATGCAATTGGTAACAACTCAAGCTGAGCAAGTACCCAGCTTCAAGCAAAGGGAGGCTGGGAATCAGGAGGGAGAGATGAATGGGGAAATCACCTATCGCAGGGCAGTGCAGTGAAGTAGAAAAGAAAAAGTTAGTTAAATTCTGGACAACAGCACAGGGAGAAAGCAGCTTACTTTTGTGTCCTGAGCTAATCCTTCCTCATCAGAAGTCAGGTTGTAGTGGGTCTGTCTGAGCTGATTTTCCCCATACAGCCCTCATGCACCCCTAGGNAGGTAAAAAAAAAAAAGCAGTTTTGGTGACTGAGAATTTGGGGCTCTCCAGTATAATGGTAGGTGTCGGAGCAGGTCTCAAGGCTGGGTGGGATTAGACAGGACTAGAGGATTTTCCCCTCCACATAAAGATGTTTTTACTCCAGCACAAGGATAAGTCAAGGGAGAGGCAATTCTGAACTGTGGTTCTGAAGTTGTGGTGTCTTCCTCATGGAAGGGAGCAGAGCGAGACAGGCTGACCTGATGTCCCCAGCATCCTGGGCACTGAGGGAAGAGCCTGCACCCTACAGAAAATGTTTATACTCAGAGATAACTCCCAAAGTGGTGTCATGGAAACAGTCAGGAACCAGCAAAGGATATCGTAAGCAAGAAACCAGCCCTTAATTACTACAACAGTGCAGAGCAACCAAGGACCAGAGTGGGGAAGAGGCATAAGGATGGCTCAGTACACAACCTGTAGCCCCCAGGGCCTCAGGCAAGGATGGGGGACATCCTCATGAATGGATCCAATTTGTTGGCTTCAAAAACACGGACCCATGAGCCTGGCTGACACAAACAGCCAAACGTTCCAAGCGCTACTCCTCAGGTACCCACAGATAACCACCTGAGGAGCAGCTGGTGGTTCCCATTGCTCAGCTGGCTGCCTCCTTCCCTTCTCAGATACGTCTGTTTCAGGAAACCTCCCAAACTCCCATATTCCACAGCACAAAGGCCAAAATCCAGGTGCCAATTTCCCTAGCATCCCATGCCAAATAGCACCACACTGCAGAGGAGCAGTAGCATCACTGTGGTCATCCCAAAGTAAGAGTGGGACCACGCCTTTTGCCCATTTGCTCCTCATGGCACATGAGCTGCAGCACATCAGACCAAGGACCGTGGTCCCTGGCATTGCTCAGACACTTGCTGGCAAACCTAAGGCAGCCCCACCATTGGATGGCAGGGAGCATTTGAAAGCATATTCAGCTCTTTCATTTGACAGTGGCTTGCTATGCACATTACGGTATAAAGGTTTTTATTTGTTCCTGTTGTTGCAATGTTTATTCCCCAAACTCTTTTAATAGTGGGCTTTTCACAGAGTGTTTCCCCAGCAGTGAGAACTACATACACAGCACAAAGCAAACACTTGCAAGATAAACATCCTTCACATCCCGTGCTGGTCCTCACCCCTCAGAGCTCGCCATTACCTCCCTCGGAGCAATTCAGCACAACTTAATCAAAGTTAAAAATGATATTGTGTGATTTTTTTTTTTGTACTTGCTCAGTGAGCTTTTATTGGCAGCTGCTGCCAGGATCTGGGACTCTGCCAAGTTCCCTGGTTATATTGCTCCAGCGTGGACAAAGAAAGAAAGCCTATTTAAAGTTTCTTGGACGCAAATAAGGTAAAAACATAACAAAATAAAAAACAATGTGTAATTATTTGTTTCCTTTATGAAGGGCCTCCTTTGGAGTCTTTGGAAATCAGTTCTGGTTTCCACCTACAAAAGTCACCCAAGTGAATTATTTAATATTAATAGACATTCCTGAATCAGAATGTTACAACCAGAGACACAAAATTGAGGGAAAAAAGGCTGTCTACCTTTGCCTTTCATATTACATCTCCTGAGCCAAAATAACAACTTTAGCTCCTTGCCTTTCTCAGTAACATTTGTTGCTTCTAATTACAACACAGAATAATTTTTATTTAAATTATTTAAGCACAATAATATCAATTAATAAATTTATATTAATTAAATATTAAGGCCCCCATGAACTATGCCTGCCTTTAGGTGCATGTGTTGATCTCCTGACCTTCAGTGTTTCTGCATTAGGTGCCACCTTCTCGTGCCATTTTGCAGGCCATCATTGCTCACACGTGACACTGAGGGCCTTGTCACCTTGTTATGGTCACTGCCATTGCACTGGGTCCTTCAACAGTTAAAAAGTCCAAATCACAAATGGCACTGCTGAACATGGCCTGAAATTCACCCCTTTGCACAGAGAACCCTCTCACCCTATATCAGATGGAGAGAGATGCAGAGAGGACACAAGAGATGAACAAGGGGAGGACAGGGACAGATAGAGAGGACAGAAGAGGGAAAGGAAAATCTATTCCTGCTTGACAAGGCAATTTGGAAGTATTTTGGAGCCAAAGTGCCTCCTGTCAACAACGCACAAATTGTGCTTTTGAAAAAGCAGCAGCAAACACACAGTTCCTTGGTGATTGGAAATAACAGTCAATATACAGACAAATAGGTTTTGGAGTGTACATTTTTTGAACTCCCAAGAAACTGCAGCTTATCAGTTTTTTTTCAGGTTGCTTTCACAGTTTCTTATGCAGAGTTGGTCACTTGTTGGTGTGCACAGTCTTGAGTCACTATAAGCATAAGAAAAAAAGACAACACCCTCTCTCCCAGCAGAAAAGTCCAACAGCAAAAAAGGGCTCAAAAAGAAAGCTTCTTGTTTCCTCACCAGTGGCTGCAAAAAGGAGATTAGGGAGGAAATAAACCCCCTGTTTTGTTTTTCCCTCTCACTCGGCAAGTTTTGGTCTGAGAGAACCTCTTAAAACTCATTTAAGAAGCTTGAAAAATCCAAGTCTAAATAAAATTCAGGTAATTTTCAAGATTTTTTTTTGGCTCAGAAAATGTCTGAGTTCCCACCTGGAACAGAAAGCAGGAGCTGAGGTGTCTGCCTTCCTTACTAGACCACATTCCCCACCTTGACTCCACCCTGGCTCAGCAAGTCCAACTGTGTCAGGACTTGTGTCTGTAACCTGTGGACAGTAGACATGATCAGCCTGCCCAGTCTGGGAGCCACTTGCCAGAAAATGCCTGTGTCCATGGACACACCATGCACTTTGGGCAGTCATGGGGACATGGGCTGGAGACCACAGCACCTCAGCCCCATACTGCTGCAATACGGCTTCCTCTGCTCTTGGAGACAAAGATACCCCAGCACCTGCAATGTTTCTGCAAGGGACATGGCCCAGGACACACATGGCTCTATGAAACCTTACTGCAGCCTATAAAGATGCTGTTCCCTGAGCTCTAGGGTCTATCACCATCATCTACCATGAATTCACAGCTCAGATCCTACTTGGCATGCTTGTATGGAGCTGGAGGCAGGCCTGCTGCTAGCAGAGGGACCCACAAACCTGCCTGACCCGTACCAGAAGACCTGGAACTTGAACTGGCCCATCCAGTTAATTTCTCCTGCAATCTGAGTTACAGCCCTTTCCTTTATATTTTGCTCACTCTTAATCAAACTAAAACCCAAGCTGCAGCTCATTTTACTTGCAAGAATGTAAATGTAAATCCCTTTTATCCATTTCCTTAACATGCTGTGAATTTCACAGCCACAAATCACAGCAAAATCCAACTGAAAAATGCAGTCTGAAGTAATTACTTTGTTGGTTGCCAGGAAGATAAAGTTCCCGTAAATAATATTCCTCACAATGCTGAGAAACTGAGTATCACGGTGAGCAAAGCAAGTAGTCAGGTCCATGGCAGTTTCACAGCTGGACAGGCAGGTACAGGTGCCCTAAATCCTTGTCTACAGCAATCACGCTGCTTTGCTTCCCTGCCCAGCCACAGAAATTGGCTGAAAGTCACCCAGCAGCCACCCAAAGTGCTTTCACTGGTGGATTGGGGCTCTTGCTTAGCTACAGCAGGACTTCTTTTGGAGGCCTCATTCCTGGAGTCATTCAAGGTCAGGCTTGATGGGGTTCTGAGCAGCCTGACCTAGGTAGAGATGTCCCTACTTGTGTAGGAAGGTTGGACAAGGTGACCTCTAGAGGTCCCTTCCAGGCTGAAACATTCTGATTCTATGATTCTCTGAGCTGGTAAGCCCCAGAGGAGGGTTGTGAAGGTCACTCCACATCCCTGGCAGTGCAGGGCATTGCTAGCTGAGACAAGGCTGTGTGACATGACCACTACTGTTTTGTAATGGGACTTCTGAGATACACTTATCACCTACCTGTGAACTACTCTCTTCTTCTCCATGCCACACAGCTCAAGAGTGGTGGCTTTCAGCATACAAAGACTTGGGGCTATCACCTATAGGGTTAAAAAGCTTGGCCACCTATACTTTGAAGATGCTTAGACCTTGACTCTAACTGCAAAGCAATAAAAGTTTCATGCCTGTTTCTCATGTAAGACTTCAAAGATCTCTCTTTTGAGAGATTTAAGCTTCTTGTGTAAGGGAGAAAAATTCTCTGCAGCCAGAGTTCCTCCTCATAGTTCCCCCAACAAAGATACATGGAACCATCAGCTCCAGCTTTGCATAACACTTGCCACAACAACCAGCAGCTTGACCAGCTAGTGCTGGGATAAAAATGAATAGGTGGATATTAAAAACAACCCTTAGCTGTGCTTCCCGACAGATATATTCACACATCATCTACTGCTGATGTCCTAGGAAGCTTTGATCAGGAAGCAAGGGGTGAAACTTAGAGACATGCATACGCATACAGACACACGCATACCTATACATATGCACATATGCAAACCAGAAAATACAAATATGCTGCCAACATTTCCAGTTGCAGTTCTTTTCCTGCTCAGGTTAGACCTAATCCTGGAAATTAAGATTAGGCACCCCTAACTCCAAAGGGCACTGGGAGACTCATTTCCTTCCAGATTAGGACTCTTTCCCTTTTGGGAGCCAGCCAAACACAACCAACATTTACTCTCAAGTATACACAGATACTTTCTCATTTTTTTTATGCAGTATGAATGGACATAATACTCTCAGTCTATACCAAGGACGTTTCACAGCACATTCACACCCAGTCCAGCTCTTCACCAGTCACACATTTCTCAGTCACCTTGTTTCACACCACCAGCTGGTGTCACCACCAGCATCCTCCTTCAGCCTCTGCAGTTTGTCATCACCTAAGATGAAAGCACAAGTGCTTTCCCAGGACTCCTCAGATGGTCTTTATGGTAAAACATGAGAGCAGCACTCAGAGGAATGAATTTTAGATCCCCGGCAGACAAACTGACTCCAGGCTCCACCTTGCTTCACTGTCACTGAAAGGATCTTGGGCACCAGAAAGAGATTAATAACACTCAGTGTCTGCATTGAGTCACTCCAAGCATTAGAAAAGTCACGAGTTTGAGCAATGGATTTGTTGGTGACAACTAAATAAATGGTGTATGATAATACACCAGCTGCTGTGGGCTCTGCAAAGTCCAATCCTCCAGGATGGCCACAACATCCTTCTGCCTTGCTCCCAGCACCAACTGCTCAGTGGCCATCACTTACAGACTTCTTAAAAGCCCTCATTTTACAGAAAACATGGAGCTGTTTCCATTTTAATTTAGAAGCAGCATATTTTTCCCATTGTAAACAGCTGATATCTACTGCACTGTCTGGTTTAGAGGTACCATTGTGCTATGAACAGAGAGCTCCTACATCGCTTGTCATGTGTAATGCAAGAAGCACCAAATCAGCATAAATCAGGTTTCACTTTGAAAGGAGGAGTTCATGTATGTCACCAGCATTGAAGAGTTAAATCCACAGCAAATCCTTCAGCCTTGCTATCCCAGATTCCAGTGGGACTAGATCTCTGCTGGAGACTTCAGATTTGGGACCCAGATATAAGTTCCATTGTTTGGAAACAACTGCTGATCAAAACACTGTTTTGGCCAGGGTTTTATTTATTTACAGAAATCTCTATAGAAACCGCAGCAGAGATTTTTCAACCAGATGTGATGCTTCATTGTTAATTAGTTCATCTATCAGAACAACAGCTTTCCTATCACGAGATCTGGGCAGCTAAAATTTGAAGAGCTAGCCCCAGGCTGCCCATCAGATGGAAAATATTAGTAACATGCTCAGCTTTTGGAACTGAAAACCTCTAAGTGTGTTGTGTAAAAGCAGCAGACATTGTTAATCTCTGGCCACCACTGTGGAAACAGAGGTGCAGTGCACCAAAGCGGTTTCTCCAGAGCATGCTACTATTCAGCACTCAGTTCCCAGCACCCAAACTCAGCTCCCGTCACCTAGACCATTATACCCTGCAATGAACTAAATTCCATCCAATAAACAAGATTATTGATTGATATTATGGATTATATGCAATGACTTTCTGCATCTAGTCCCTGGGGGCCATGGTGAACAGCAGTAACACAATCAGTGTAGCAGCAGATAATACGGTGACTGGGAAAACAAAGCGTCCATCTCATCCCTATCTCCTCAGCTTTGTTAAGCATAGTTTAGGAGCTACGCTGAGTATATATTTTTAGACCATCACTTACCTCTCATCCAACCCAAACAGCTCTCCCTTGTAATACCAACAATGCTTTCAAACAGAGCAGCTAATTGTGATGCCATGTTTATAAATAAAATTATCAGCTGTCAGGCACAGGCTCCTTCACAACTCCTGGGTGCAAGCCGGGCTGACATGTGTCACTTGCATCCCAAACACAGGCCAGTTGGCTTTGCTAGTGGAAAGAAAGGCAGAGGATGTTCTTCTGAACGCCCAAAGACAGACATGAGGTGGAACCTTCTACATGATGAAATGTTGCATAACTCCCCCAAAAGTGTTGAATCCCTGGGTCTACCATCCATTGCTGTTTTTTCCTTAATGGTACCTGTTCACTTAAACTGGAGACAAATTCCAGACAAGAAATTCATGGAAAACATTTGGATTCCCTCACCACCTGGGCTTGACTGGCACTCTCCTGCACTCCAAGTTGCACAGCCCAGTCACACTGATCAATATGTGCTGCTTGGTCCCCAAAGCCAGCATCACCTTTCTGCTAGCTTTGTTCTCTTTTTGACTGGTGCATTCCCCGGAGGAGATAATGGAGAAACAGCTCAAAGAACCTGTACAAAAGGAAATAGGTTGGTTGAATTTGACAAGCACAATATTTACTTGTGTTGGGAGGGAGTGATGTAGGCTCTTGATTTAGAAAAAAATTAAATTAAAAAAGTGACATGGAAATGTCAAAAAAATAAGATAGGGAAAATATATGAGGATCAAATTAGATCTGAAAATATAAAGTGATCTTATTTTTAAGACATTAAAAGAAATGTAAAAGCAAAAAGCAAAGCAGTTAACTGGGCTCCAGGATGCAGTATTACTCAGCAAGTTTGGAAAACGGAAAGAAAAGTTTAAATGATTTATTAAATAACTCCATACCATCTTTCACCTTTTCCTCCAGAAGAGTCCAAGGTCAACTCTGGCATTGTACAAGAGATCTAGACACCAGGTTTGGGACTAAGGCAATATAGAAGTGAGAACTGGAAGGATATGAAAATCATTCCCCCCCTCCCCAAGTCTTGTGCTGAAAGTCTAAGTGGATTTAAAGAGATGAGAAAGATTCACTACATGCTTGTGTCCCCAGTGGCTCTTTCCTCAAGCCTAACAAGCCACACAACACATGAGAGCACACTTCATGCTCTGCTGCAACCCATAACATGTGTTAGCCCCATTAAATGGTCACAGCTGCTTCTGGGACACTGAGACCTATCATACAAATATAGTCACACACACTGGTCCTCAGCTCCACCAACTCCTGTAGTGCTCTGACAGGTGACAGTAGCCAAGGGACTGTCCTTGGAGAGCCAGGAGAGACTCCATGGAGATGGACAAAGTTACACCATAACCCTCTTAAGGGCAGCAGGACTTCACCACTGGAAAATTCTCTCCCAACAGAGAGAAATCTGGGTCTGACACACAGGTTCTGAGTCTGAAAACTATAGAGGCTTTCTAACAGCAAGACACCATTGGCAAAACCCAAGCAGCAAGGCACTGAAAAGCAAATATCTGATGTAAACTGCTGTTAGTTTTACTGGCACTATCATCAAAAATAGGACAAAACTCACAAGGAACTTCCTTCCCCTTCACTCCTGCAGAGGATTTAGTTTGTCGGCATAAAGCACACAGGAAAGGAAAAGAAATCTATAAGAAAGTAGATGCTGTGACTGATCCATTTGACAAGGTCTAAACCACATGAGTCTTTCAAAACCATAAAAAGATTAGTCATGTCATGATCTAATGACTTCTGAAAAGATGGAGAGCTCTTCATACAGCCAAAGACAGAATGCTGAAGTTAAATGCTTTATAAGTTTGTTTTTTAATGGAAAAATTGCATTAATTTTTATTTTCTGTTTTAAAATGCTCTGTTTTCTACTTCAGGTAATAAATCCATCCTCCAAACAGAGGAAAAATAGGAGATGGTCCATTATGTCTCTGGTTTTCATCTGCACAGTTATATTTTTACAACAGGGAGGAGAAAAAAGATGAGTTATACCTGCTTTGAAGCCATAAATTGCAACCTTAGAAGTGAAACGGTATGTTTAGATGTCCAGCTGAAGTCACAGAATTTGATTCAGTCCTTGCCTGGTTCTAGTTTCACACCGAGATGACTCTGTTGAAATTCACTAATGTCAAATTATGAAGTTTCTTTAATTACTTTGTTGTCAGAGAAGCATAAAAGGACTAGAAAGTCAGCCAGAATCCAACACACTGACTCTAGGATAAATCTGGAGACATTCCCTGAATCCAGCAAGGTTTAAGCCATGGCTTCTGAACCAAAGTCTCTGTGCTTGGACCATGATGAGTATTCTGATGAAAACTGGTTTTGCTGGAACAGGAGTGGAAATTGACTGGAAAGAAGGTGACTTCGGATTCTATAATTAAGGCTACACAGTTATGTTTGCTTTGGAAGTCCCATCACAAGAGATTGACCAGGTATATGGCACAGATTGCTTGTGCAGTAGTACAGTTAAGAAGAGTGCAAGGGCAGATATGTATCCTCAAGACTTCCTGGAGAACCCAAGAAATGCCATGAAAAGGCATTAAAAGCAAAGACCTGTGGAAGCTCTTGCTATAAACACAGCAATGCTGTTAGATCACACAAGCAGGTTCAGTAACTTTGATCCCCTCCACCTGGCCATCTGTGCATCTGGCCACCTATACTGCGCACTGCAAAGGTGAATTCTTCTGAAGGGGACTGTCCAGCATTAGAAGGATGGTAACAACAATGATTCTCGAAAATAAGGAAAGTAGCATTTAAGTAATACTTTTCAGCTAGGAATTAGAAATTACTAAATTCTTACAGTTAAGTGTAAGAGTGTGTTAAGTTGGAGGGAAAATAAGCCATCCCTTCTGAGCAGTTTAAAAATCATAGAATCATTAAGGTTGGAAAAGACCTTTAAGATCATCCAGTCCCCAACTATAACCCTACTCTACTAAGCCTGCTGCTAAACCATGTCCCTCAGCACCACATTTATATGGCTTTTAAACACACCCAGTGACTCCACCACTGCCCTGGCCAGCATGTTCCAGCACCGACAACCTTTTCAGGGAAAACTTTTTTCCGAATGTCCAACCTAAACCTCCCCTGTTGCTACTTGAGCCTGTTTCCTCTTGTTACTTGTGATACAGAGGCCCCCCGCAATGTTTGGCAAGCAAAATACAGTTCTCCAAGGTGAAAGGTAGGCAATGCCCTGGAGTTAAGCTTTGGGGACTCCCACGTTCAAATGCTCATTCTCTCCAGTGCCCAGGCATTTATAGCAATCTCCATTCAAGCACTGGTTTACACATACTGTCAGTTTTCTTGTATGTACTGATGTAACCAGCAATCAGAACAGCCCCAGGCAGATTTCACAGGTGCTGGTCACAGATGACAGCAGGGGCACAGTGTGCTGTCATGTGCTGTCTTTCCACATCACACTTAAGTGCAATTTCCATTATCTAATATCAACAGACTAACTGTCTACACAAGGTGCAATTCTTGACAACAAGTGTGATATCAGACCTAGTGAGAGTTGTCAGGCACTGACACTACTGTAGCACCTGTGTCTGGGTGCTGGTCTCTACTGGACTTCTTCTGTATCCACCTCCATCAGCAGACTGGAGACAGTGATGTCTGTAGAGAAAACACTATATTCAAGCAACAGAACAAATAGGTTGAAAGTCTCTTTGTTTCACCCAGCAAACTACTGGACCAGACATTCCACATAAATCATAGAAAGCCAGAGGGAATAGCACAAAGCCATTTTAACCTGAAAGAATCAAGGAATGTAAGGAGGATCCCAGTGCAGCAGTAGCCTAAAGGTGCATACAGTGGTATAATGCTCTGGCACCTATAGCACAAAAACATCAGAAGGTGGTGTCACTATTTACATGTAATCCAGTAGCATACATCATTTCACAGCTCTTTTTCTTTTTCAAAAGGAATCTATCTTGGAATTCAACAGAGATTGTCTTATTAGCAGTAAGTACAACTATAGGAGAAATCTCCAGCCCTGCAACGTGCTGAAGCACAGCCCAAGTCTAGTAGAACCAATCACAGAATGGTAGGGGTTGGAAGTGTCCTCTGGAGGTCATCCAGTCCAACCCCCCTGCTAAGCAGGTTCACCTAGGGCAGGTTACACAGGAACACATCCAGGCGAGTTTTGAAAGTCTCCAGAGAAGGAGACTCCACAACCTCTCAGGGCAGCCTGGGCCAGGGCTCCCTCACCCTCACACAAGTTCTTCCTCACGTTCGAATGGAAGATTCTGTGTTCCAGTGTGTGCCCATTGTCCTTTCAAAGAGCAGCAGCTACACCTTGTGGAAAGAGTTGGCACTGCAGGCTCAGCCCTAATCATGGGAGCATATGAATAATGGAAGTTCAGCTTTGCATTAATCTAGCCATGGATTCTGTCGAAATGCTCTACCCTTCTTTTGTGTAAGATGTGCACAGTGACCCTGCCTAGCACCCTGACCTACTGCAAACCAGTCAACACCCTTTCCCCTAGACCAGTTCATCTGACTCATCACACCCCTGAGATGATCCCACACCAGGGGGAAGGAACAGGCCTACCCTCCGTGGCTGCATGCTTAACCTTATCTAGCCACAGGCTACATCAGCCTCTAACCTCAATATTTACCAAGGGCTTTAACAGAAATCAGTTTCCATCATTAAACACATGGGCAAGACTGTTCACAAATCAGACCAATGCAAGGTTTCTCATCTGTGTGGTTTAGTCTTATAAAGGAACATTCCCAGACAGCCTTGAGTAATCCCTGCTAGCTGAAGTTGAGGCAGGGAATAAACTGTTTTTGTACACTGTTTTATGACTTCTCTGACCTTTGCTAAACAGTAAGTTAAGGAAAACACACAGCCAAACAACTTCTGCAGGAGCCAGGCATTCAATAGTATTGCTGCTGACTTCAGGTCAGTGCAGAAGTCAAAAAAAAAAATCGCATACCATGAACTCAAAGTGTGTTAATTAACAGTAGATTTGTTCTGTAGAATGTTCCTGCTACATGCAGTTGCCAACACACCTAACAATACTCATCAGTAGCTACCTAAGGACCCCAGATCCCTTAAGCACTACTTGTGCCCAGGACTAGGCTCCCTGGTTCAAGAGATGGGGAACTACTGGAGAAAGTCCAACAGAGGGCTACAGACATCTCCCTTCAGAGGAAAGGCTGAGAGCCTTGGGGCTGTTTAGCCTGGAGAAGACAGAGAGGAATCTTACTAATATCTGAAGGTGTGGGTCAAGAAGATTGGGCCAGTCTCTTTTCAGTGGTGCTCAGTGAGAGGATGAGGGGCAATAGGCACAAACTGGAACACAGAAAGTTCCATCCAAACACAAGGAAAAGCTTCTTTACTGTGAAAGTGGCAGAGCCCTAGAAAAGGCTGCCCAGAGAGGTTGTGGAGTCTCCTTCTCTTGAGACTTTCAAAACCCACCTGGACACAATCCTGTGCAACCTGCTCTAGGGGAACCTGCTTTGGCAGGGGGGTTGGACTAGATGATCTCCAGAGGTCCCTTCCAACCCCTACTATTCTGTGACTGATTTTTCCCCTGCCCTGGCAGACTACCCTTACAAAAAAGGGAAGGGCTCCAACAGCTAGAAGTATACCCAATAGCAACAGCCCTTCTAAGAGGAATATATCTCTACTAGTCAGACAAGTGAGGGAATGACCTCCCAGTATTATAAATAAAAAGCTGTAGCTTGCCATGAGACAATCCTGTTAATGTCTGTTATTACCTAACAGCTTATCTGAGATGTCTGTTACCACCCTAATTAAAGCTAACTTCATCATAACCTGGGACCTGCAGCCTACATCTCTAAAGGCTTTCTACTACAGGCAAGTGGCAGGGAGTTCCCAGCTGGTGAGTGGAAAGTCAATAGCATCAGAAGCTAATGACAAATTAAACATCACCGGAGTAGAGTTCACAAGCAATCTGTCCTGCTGCTCAGTACTCCACTTACCTTGACTGCAAAGCAGAGTCGTTCCAGCTCCTCTTTAAAAAAAACTCCACCGAAGTTCTAATCTTTTTTTTACATTACTAAATACTTTAGTATTTGTGACAGGTCATTTTATTACAATCTTGTAACTCTGGAATATTTTAAGTGAGACAGCAGCAAGTGCAAAATAGAGACAAGGCCCATGCTTACCCTCCCCAGCAAAGCCAGGTCACGAGGACAGAACTTTGGTGTCCTTACACAGGGAGAAGACTGAGGGCAAGACAACTAAAGTTCTTCCTTTGAGTGACAAGTGAAAAGGTCATACAAGACACTTACCTCCTGGAAACAGGAACTGAACTTGAATGTTACTGACATTTTCTACAAAAGGTGCAGTCAATAATACACAAGACAAGTGCAAATCAAAAGTTTTATTTTTTTCTCAACATAAAGAAGTGAACACACAAGACAGGAAGTCAGGGAGACTAGACATATTTACAAGAAAGGTAAACTATCCAATTTTTTCCATCTTCAGGATCAAGTCATCACAGATTTTTGTTAGTTCATCATTTTCTTTAGCCTGTTGAAGACAAAAAAAAAAGTTAAGTTTCAGGTATGCCTGAGCTATGTTACAGTGAGCTGAGTCACAAGTCTTGGTTGCCAACACATGGAACACAAAGTCCATTTACATGCTAGTGACTCATGCAAGTTTAAAATGCAGTCAGCTTTGTAGGTCACATGGCACCCTTAAGAGTCTCAGGACATGAGGCAGAACTCACTACACTCTCTACTTCTTCCACAGACTTTCCCATAATAGGTGGAGACCAGCTGATCTGGGGAAACAAGACTTTTCAGACTCAGTGTCTCTGTTAGAGACAAATTCAAGACAGTGACAGTTCAGATTGTAGTCTTTACATGACAGACAACTCTGTAGGGTGATGCTTTGATACTTTCACTGACATAGCAATAATAAGGAATTTTAATTTCCAGTTTGTATAATGGTTTGACCATTTTAATAAGAGTTCTTAACATAAAATATTACTGTATTTATAAAATAAAAATAGTTGTGTTAAATGGCTTGTCTCATCCCTCAAGTTAAAGGCTCATTTCCTCAGCTTGGCAAACCTTAGCCATAAGCCTGAAGACCAACACAAAACCAGGACTTTTCCCTCCCAGGAATGTGTCAACATCTATTTTTTGATTCTTCACTGCTGGCAGAGATACAGCCATGATGCAGTAAAACTAATGGCATGCATTTCTAGCTATATGACTTAACCCTCAAAAAGCTTTTTCCTTCGAAGAGTTCTAACAAAGGCAACTGATGTACCTTTACAGAACAAAGACTTTTCCTATGTAATATCAAATACAAGGATTAATGGCCTGAACAATATTGAAAGTTCAGTCAATACAAAGGTGTAAGCTGTAGCTAAGTGCTAACAGCTTACAAATTGTTTATGAACAAGCTGAACCAGACAGTTACTCAAGATCCATTCCCATATTCTGCCCTGGGACATCAGTTTTAGAACACCATCTCCTTCAGCAGTTCAGATAACTTCCTGACACAGAAGCCTGGATTGATCACCTCTGTGACCCACAAACCTTTTGCTCCAAAAAAATCTGAGCATACAGATGAGTCTTGACAAGAGTTCTGCCTGAAGTTTCAAGGCCTATTTCCTAGAGCCTGCCAGGACAACAGCCATCAAAACTAGCAGTTAGCACAGATATTTCTAGTACTGGTACAAGGTACCTCTTGAGCTAGTCTGAAGCAATAGCTTGAAGAGACTCACCCACAGCATTTTGACTAACCTTTTGCTCAAGGCTCTTCTCTAAAGACTGGATCCTCATTTGTTCTTTGCGGAGACTGGCCTGCAGTGCTGCAGTCTCGGATTTGGCTTTGCTCCGTACCTGGGCAATTTCCTCATTTGCTCTGAAATGGAAAGAAGATGGTGTTTACACCCTCTTCAGACAGCATAGTGAAACTATTCATAGAATCACACAAGATTTGTACTTTGGATTAAACCCCAAACTAAGAAAATTTTAAGCCAAGTTTTGGTATTAATGAACCACATCTTGCAGCAACTGTGAAAACAATGTATTTCACTCCCAGTACTTGGTTTCTTGACACAGTACTTACTGATGCAGCTTTTCTTCAGCATGTGCCTTTAGTGCCTGATACCTCTGCTCCTCTTTTTTAATTCTAGCCAGGTATTCTTCAGCACATTTCTTCAAAGCTTCTTCATTCTGTCCCAAAACCAAGAAGCTTAGTTAGCTTTGTGTGCTGGTAGATAGAAGAAGCTCTCCACTTCACAAATGGGCTACTTCAAAGTGGCAGTATTTCCTCATTAGAGTAACAGAAACAACTGTGAAGTCCCACAGACCTTAATAAAGCTCCCCCTTTCAACTCCCTTCACTTTGCAAACTGAGATTAATTCACCCCATTTCTCTCCCAATATACTGATTATTTAGTAGCAAACTTTAAGGGGAAAGGACATTGAAACTAAGGTTAATCAATCAGTTTAAAAAAAAAGAAAAAGAAAATCAGCTTTATCTTATCTTGCAATTTCCCTAATAGCTAGAAACCCAGCTACTTCAGAGAATGCATGGAAAGATTTATGTCAGGGTCCAAAGCCTGAATAAGTCCAACATTAACAACAAGAAAGCTACCTTGGTAGGCACAGATGCTATGACATCTTATTTTATTAGCTATNATCTTGGAAAGGTGTTATTTGCATTATGGCATCTTACTTTGCGGTAACCCTCCAGCACTTCTTTCTGTTTTTCAAATCGTTTGAAGAGTTCAGCGAAAGATTTTTCCATAGAGTTCAGATCTGAAATCACTTGTTGCTTCTCTTCCACCATCCTCTGCATTTCTTTCATTGAAAATTCCTTCTGCTTCTGAGCATCCTCTAAAGAAAGTGAAGTCAACATGGTTACACTCACGGGTTATTGCAGTAGCATAAAGCTAGTTGCATAGTATGGACAGGTAAGCCCCACACCTTGAATTCTTCCTGTTAGTTAAAAAAAGGTTTCATAATGTAGTCCCTCCTCTGAAAGAATACTATGGATGTGCTTTTTTGGAAGCCGTCATATTCTCTATTTGCTACATGCTACTTCACACCAACCCTAAGTCCACTAAAGACATTATAAAGTGCTTGCCCAGAGCATTGTTTCTCCTGCAACATAGTCAAAATACTACACCCAAGGTTAACATAACAGGAGCCTCAAATGTTGTTATAGAAGCAAGGAATTCAAAAGTTTGTTTTCACTAAATAGCTGGAAGATCTGGAGGAGACAGGGATAACAAGCCAAACTTGTCCTGAAGGTTTGCTGTGCCAGTTTGTTAGCACATCTCAGCTATGTTTCCCATAGGCTTCAAGCATCACAAAAAAGCTGAC
>VYZX01006396.1:372576-385117 GCA_013401335.1 Brachypteracias leptosomus
CCCGGCCTCCCAGACTGCCAGAGCCTCCCTCAGCCCCATAAGGCCTCCTCGAAATGCATAGAGATACTTCCAAGATCCTCCTGAGCCCCACTTCATCCCCCAAATCCCTGAGCTTCGCCATACCACCCTCGGCTCCCCCTCTCAACTCCTAGTTCCGTTTCACACCCAAGCTCACAGAAGTTCCCCATAGGCCTCTTGGGTCCCCCAAGATCACAAAAGCATCCCCAATACCCCTCGGTAGGAGCCCTCCCAGCCTCACACCACCCTCAAGTTCACACGGGGGACCTCCGAGCCTGTCACCCCCCGACCCAGGGCCCACACCGCCAAGTTCACAGAGGGGCCCCCAAGCCTGTGCTATGTTCCCCCCACACACACACCATCCCCAAGCTCACAGAGGGGATCCTCCAGCCTGTGACTCCTCTCCCCCTCCTATCCCCACGCCCCCAAGCCCATAGAGGGGCTCTCCGAGCCTGCCCCTCCCCAATACCCACACCCCCAAGCTCACATAGATTCCCGGACCATCCCCCCCCAACACCACCAAGCTCACAGAGAGGAGTCCCTAAGACCCACAAAGCCTCTAGGGCCAAAAAGGGGTCCCCGAGCCTTCCTGCCCCCCCTCCCAGCTCCACCCCTAAGCTCACAGAGAGGTCCCCATGCCTGTGCCGCCACCCCCCACTTCAAAGTTCACAGAGGGGATCCCCGATCCCGTCATGTGTGCTCCCATCCCCACACCCACAACGGGGGCCCCAGTTTTCCACACCCAAACTCAGCGGGACAGCTCCGTAGTCAACGGGAGCTGCCCCCTCCCCAGCCCCCCGAAGGGCTCCTACCTGCCGGCAGGGCCCAGGGCGAGCCCGCAGGGCGCTCGGCTGAGACGATGCTCAGGGCCCGGCAGCCACCAACTCCCGCCGCTGCAATCTCCACCGGGCAGCGCCCCCTCCGCCGCCGCCACAGAATTTCAAATGTCAACGGCAGCCCCGGCCGGCCAATCAGAAAGCGGCAATAGAACGCGTCCGCCAATCAGAAAAGCGCCCCGCAGGGTGAGGCGGGGACAGCCGCGAGCCTGGGCCGCTGAGCCTCGCGGGAGGGCGTTCCGCGCGGGACATGTTGGGAAGTGTAGTGTGTGGCGCAATGGCGTCATGACACCGGAGTGACGTCAACAACAGTCGAACGGCTCAGGCCATGGCAGCGGAGTCCGCTGCAGGGCCACGCTCGGAGGCGCTCATTGGTTTGGGGGGAAAAACGGTGTGTTTGGTGTTCTTCACACAGAAGAACCCTGTGAACTATCTGTGGCATCACCGCTAGTCCGAGATCAGGCCCCACAGTTGTCTCTGGGGTCAGACACTTGTGTCTGCAACTCCTGAGGTAAATAATTCCAGCCTCGGTGTGAAATTTTAGAACAGCAAATTCCCAAGACCCAAACTTTCTGCAGTGGAAGGTGTGAAGTCAGAGGGTGGGGACAAAGTGATGAAGGCCCATATGGATTTTTACAGCCCCCCCCCCCGTGCACCTCCTGTGCCTGAGCCTCTCCACCACCTTGCTTTGTGGCCACAAGAGAACTTGCCTGCTCTCGCTGCTCTGTGCTACACATACTTTGATATCCATGCAAAGCAACATTGGGCCAGAATTTGAGATGTGGACTCCAATGTTAGTGCCTGCTATGGAAGAATTGAGCCTGGGGCCTACCCAGGCTTTGTAAAAGAGATCAATGTAAGTAAACTTGGAGTGTCCCCTGAGGCAGCCCTGTGGTGAGTTTATGAAATGCTATTGATACCATTAGGATTCTTTAAAGGAAATGCAAGTTGCTGATACAGAAATTAATGCATGACTAGCTCAGAAGCTAGGAAGAAGGTCAGCATTTAAATTTTGGTTCCATTCAGAGATCCATGTCGATAAATCAACATGAATCTCCATCATCTTCAGGACTTCTGCACAACTGTCCCATGTAGCTGTTAGAGCATTTTGCCTCTTTACCCCCTCACAAGATAAAGTCATCAGGGCCCTCTAGCCCCAAGTACATCCACATCTCGGTTACTCTGCTTCAACAATCTTCTGAATAAAACCACAGAAAGAAAACTTGATGCTTCACAACCTCATTTTTATTATTGAGCGTCACAGTCCATGAAAACTGTCGTCACTGTTGAGTCATTAGCAACAATGAATTGACTGTTAAAACAATAACCTTGCTAACACTAGATGATCTTTGAGGTCCCTTCCAACCCAATGATGTCTTCTAGAATGAAGTAAGGTGCCCATAATCCAAGCATAATTTTACTGATGCAACTGTCTATTCAAGAGTCACTAAGCCACCATGAATTCCCGATCTCCATTAACAAAAGTAAGTTGCCAGAGTAGGATTCCACATTCCAGGGGCAGCATTTCCTACTGACTTAGCTCCCCAGCAGCAGTAGCGTATGACACAGCATCTTGCTTTCTCTGCTGTGCTTTTCCAATTATGACATTTCCACTTTCTCTAAAAGAGACAAATACTGGTAGTTTATGGTTATTACAGGCTGCAAGAAGGTGTTCTGCTGCATTCCAAGAGAAATGGTGATTCTTGTGGCTATTAGTTATTATTTGTACTTCAACAGCAACCAGATCCCAGTCAGGCCTCTCCCTTCACTATGTTTGGGAGTGTGCAAAGCTATCTTAAAATCTGTCTCCTTTTAAAGCCTTTTAAGATCATAGAATGGTTTGGGTTGGAAGGAGTGTTTAAAGCTCATATAGTCCATCCCTCCTGCACTAAGCAGGGACATGTTCAACTAGATCAGGTTGCTCAGAGCTCCTGCCAACCTCACCTGGAATGATTTCAGGGATGGGGCATCAACCACCTCTCTGGGCAACCGGGGTCAGTGTTTCACCACCCTCATTGCAAAAAAATTCTTCCTTGTATCGAGTCTGAAACTACTCTCCTCTTTTAGTTTAAAATATTCACCCTTTTTCCTATCACAGCAGGCCCTGCTAAAAAGTTTGTCCCCATCCTTCTTACAGGTCCCCTTAAATACTGAAAAGCTGCAATATGGTCTCCCTAGAGCCTTCTCTTCTCCAGGCTGAACAACCCCAACTGACTCAGCCTGTCCTCAGAGCAGAGGGGTTCCAGCCCTCTGATGATTTTTGTGGCCTCCTCTTGACTCGCTCCAACAGGTCCACGTCCTTCTTGTGTTGATGGCTCCAAAGCTGGTTGCAGCACTCTAGGCGAGGCCTCATCAGAGCAGAGGGGGATCTTACGTCCCTGTCTTGATCATTCTCTGAAGAAAATACACCAGGAAAAATAAATAAATGCTTTTTCAGACCCTTAAGTAAACCAGGCCATTTGTCCACTCCAGAAGGATGCTGCCGTCACCCAACAGAGATCTTTTAAGTCTAGAACTGGAACTAAGTTTCTTTTTCCAGGCCTGCGAAGCATAACCAATGCAAGCTTATAAAGCGTGAGGACACAGGGAGGGTCGGCTGCGGAGCTCCGAGTCCTGGCCAGCTCCGGGCAGGGAAAGGGTGGGCGAGAGGCCGGAGCCCCGTTGGAACGGGCCCTGGCCGCTGAGGAGGCCGGGGTGGCGGGGCTCCCAGCACGGCCAGTCCTTGGGCCGCGGCCGGCTCCGCCCCAGCGGAACTGCCAGCGCGGCCGCGCCGCCCATCCGGGGCTGCGGCGGGAACTACCGCTCCCAGGGAGCCCCGGGCCGGGCCGGGTCAGGTCGGGCCGCGGCGGGAGCGGGCCGTGCCCGGCGGGGCGCAGTATGGAGAGCCCGGCGGTCACCTTCACGCTGGCCTACCTAGTGTTCGCTGTCTGCTTCGTGTTCCCGCCCGACGAGGTGCGCTCGGCGGGGCTGACGGTGCAGAGCCTGCTGGCCGCTTGGCTTGGCAGCGAGGACGCGGCCTTCGTGCAGTACCACCTGCGGCGCAGCACCGGCACGCTGCTGGCACACTCCCTCCTGCCCCTGGGTGAGCCCCGGCCGGCGGCGGGAGGGCAGGAGGGAGGGCCCGGGGTGGGGGGTTACCAGGGGGCACGGCAGCCCCCAGGCCCGCTGCCGGAGCGAGCCTGCGCTCGGGGATCTGTGGTGCCCGGCGTGGCCCCGGACGGGTGGGAGCAAAGGGGTTCCTCACCAGTGCCCTCCACCTGTCTGTGGGTGAATCTGGTCACACTAGACTTGTTGGAAATACAGTGGGTTAGTATGGCTCCAGCGTCTTTTTAATGCACACCCTAAGGTTTGTAACTAGCTGGCTGTATCGGAGTACATGCAGTTACAGAGGAATAGCATTTTATTGAACCAGCAAATTGAAAGCAGCTTCCTTTAGCTATGTAATTCAGCTAAAACTAAGGGGCATCTTACAGGTCATTTTATTCAACCAGCAAATTCAAGTCGGCTTCCTTTAGCTATGTAATTCCAGTAAAAATGGTATAGTACAGGTCATTTTATCAAATCACTTTCATTTATCTGTGTGATTCTGGAAAAAGTAAGAACTTCCCTCAGATTTCTTAGGACAGGAGGCTTGGATCTGAGTTGTCATCCAGAAGTGCAAATCTCTCCTGGAGGTGAACTCACTGGCTAGATAACCATATGATTCAGGGTTATGTGTTTTTCCGTGTACTTAGTTGTTCTCTGAAAATAAGTCTTTTTCCTTGCAGGTTATTACCTTGGTATGTGTTTTGCTGCACCTGAGAAACATCTTTGTTTTTTCTACTTGGCTCCAAAAGGATGGAAAACTTTCTTCTTCTTCGCTGTTCTCTTTCCAGCAGTCACTAGTGCCCTGGCATATTACTGGTCACGGAAAGGTTGGAATAATCACCCATTAGCCCGAACACTTGCTGTTCACGCTCTCCCACAGTCAGGTTGGAGGGCAGTAGCTTCTTCCATCAATACAGAATTTAGGAGAATCGACAAATTTGCTACCGGAGCCCCAGGAGCGAGAGTGATCGTTACGGACACATGGGTGATTAAAGTGACCACCTACTGTTTACACGTTGCCCAGCAGCAGGACATTCATTTGACAGTGACAGACTCCAGACAGCATGAACTCACCCCAGACTCAAATATGCCTGTGCAGTTCCTCACCATCCGTGTTTCCAGTATTAATCCCTACGTGAAGGCATTTGATATCCGGTAAAACAACTACCCTGTTGTGTTACATATATATATATGTATGTATATATATGCTATTTGATGGTGCTAATGGAGTGCTTTTGTGGCAGATCTGAAGACTCCTTTGGTCTCGTCTTTTCCCTTTTGCTTCCTGCCTGGTGTTCAGAGATGCTGTATGTGCAGTTCTGTCATGCAGTGCAGTGAAGAAAGGTTGTTTCATACACCTCCAGTATGGAATTCACAGTGGTAAAACAGAGGGACTGCCCTGTCTGATCCATTCTTAGGAAGAGGATTGTGCTGGGTGCAAAAAGAAGTAACTGGAAAAACTTAGGTGAAAGATGGAGAACTGGAAGGAAAGGGAGAATCTTTGGTCTTCCACATTTTGTGGGAGGAGAGATAGTTATTTGTCTAAAACTGGCTGTTGTTCACCCATGACTTAATTTTTCCTTCTGCTTGAGGCTGATAATTGTATCACTGCTCAGAAGAGTTCTTGCTGAGCTACTGCAAGCCAACTGCCCCTAAAGCAAGGAAGTAATTTTGCTCCATTTCTGATTTATGTGTTCTTATAGCAGTAAGTCATAGCAACTGTGCCCTGAACTGTCAGGACTCGCTTTCCAAGGGCCCATGCTGGGTTTTTTCAGCAATCTCTCTGTGTGGCTAGACAAAAGCACAAGTTCTGCAGAAACCTGTAATGCTGAGTAGAAGGATTCTAAATCTTTGTTGTTGTCGTGTCATTAAAAAGAGTGCACAAAGCTTTGTTAGTGCTCTTAAAACTATGTATTTGGAAAGGCATTTGAGTGTATGTTTGTTGTAAATTTTTAAGTCAGCTGCATTTATTTACTAGGCAATTAAAGAAAGGCAGATCAACAGACTTGTAGGTGAGCAGAGGGGTCCTGGCAAGCATGAGGAAGGCATGAAGGTGATTGTGTTTGATATCCGGGAGGTGACTGTGTTTGACATCCAGGTGAACAGAGCTCAGAACAAGAGTTTAGTTAGGGTAGTGTGACAATTCCCAAAAAAGAGGAGACTTTTATAGACCTGTGAGAGTGGTGACCAAATAAGTATTAAACAACTAATCATTTTCTTCTGTAAGTGCTTCAGTGCCAGAGTGATAAAGCTACATCCCCAACTGAGAAAACCATGGCTTCTTTGACAATTCCTTTTAGGGAAAAAAATCCAAACCCCAAAACTTTATTTTGTGGCTAAACAGAATAGCTCCAAGAAGAGTGTTTAAAAGTTCTTATAAGATGTGTCAGAAATAGCAAATCTCTGCTAGAATGGAGTCATATATGATTTCAGAGAAGTACCATAGGACAAAATTCCCCTATTAAGGATACAGGATCATTGTCTGTATCCAGAATCAGAATTGGAAGCAGTGGGAAGTTTCTGGAAGAAAAAAGCTTTTGTGCCATCGGGCCATGTTCCCCTGTGTGTTCAGTGTGAATTTCACCTCTGGATAGAAAGGTCTCTGTTATTTGCACAGACAGCACCTGTTAACAAACAACATTATCCTATAGTAGTTAAAACAATGGAGACCACCAGGAGCTAAAGCTAAGCCAATGCTGGGCTCCGGGAACACAGCGAGGGGTAGGAGGAATGAGGAATTTCAGGGTGATGTTCCCAGGGCTTCTCCATGAAAGCTGTTTAATGAGTGGAAAGGTCGAGCTGGGGAGTTCTGAATCTACAGTTCAGAGCTACATTAAAAAGGGGTAACAGCAGTAACGTATCACTACAACATCTGCACAAGGTCTCATGTGCCACTTGAGGTCTGGGGGCCTCGCTTAAACTCACTGGCAGAAGCAACCTGGTGTGAAATGCAGCTTGTTACAACCTTAAAGTATAAGAAATTCAGCAGCTGTTTGTAACCTTTGTGAAATTTCAGGTTCTGTCTAAAATTGTATCATAAAATCAGAGAAACTGATAGTGGTTGACATTATTCTGATACTTAAATGTACTACATCACCTTATGATACGTGCCACATGATATAACTCAAATATCTGTCCTTAGGAGTCCATAAAGTAGATTTTTGATGTGGTCTAAGTAAAATAAGCATAAAAAGGGAGGACAGAAATTGTGCATGCAGTACTTTACAGTTAATGCATGATTTATGCACCTGTATTGCTTTTGCTCATGCTGATTACTTCAAAAGCCTTCCTTTATTTTTGTATGATGTTTTAGCAAATCACTGGCATATCCTGTGGGCAACCTGACAACAGGTAGGAAGGAGGACAGCATATTGTGTTGTGTCAGAAACAGCAAAAGAAAAAATACTCACTGTGTATTTATTCTGACTAGTATGTACCAGCCTAAATAGCATTTCTGTGGATTCACTTCTCTGATGTTAACCTCTGCAATGTACTATCAAGTACATTATTGTATTTGAAGGGATAATC
This sequence comes from Brachypteracias leptosomus, assembly GCA_013401335.1. Lineage (NCBI taxonomy): Eukaryota > Metazoa > Chordata > Aves > Coraciiformes > Brachypteraciidae > Brachypteracias > Brachypteracias leptosomus. The sequence continues at coordinate 380,046 of VYZX01006396.1, forward strand.
GTGGTAATATCTTATTCCATCTTTTCTTCTTCAGGTTGAACTCCACAGAGTATGGGGAGCTCCGAGAAAAGCTCCATGCTCCCATCATCAATGCAGCTAATGTTGTGATCCATCAAAGCCTTAGTGATTTATTTCTAGAAACCTTTACATCTCTGGTGGAAATTAACCAGACGTATCCTGTTCCGAGCACTCAGGTGAGACCTTCTATCCATGTGAGACTCTAATAATTATCTTTTTCAATATAGGTGAGACACTGATTACTGTGTCATTGGTAACCGTTCACTTAGGGCTGCTTCAGGTGCATTATTAAGAGAAGTCATTGTTGGTGGGGTTAACCAAAAGGTTTTATTAAACACGGATTAAATGACAACTGAATGATGATTAAATTATTAAACAGTAATTAAACATAATCAAATGGTAATCGAAACGGGGAACTACTGGAGAGAGCCCAACGGGGGGCTACAAGGATGATTAAGAGACTGGAACATCTCCCTTATGAGGAGAAGCTGACAAATCTGGGTCTGCTTAGCCTGGGGAAGAGAAGGCTGCGAAGGGATCTTATCAATGTTTATAAATACCTGAAGGATGGATGTCAAGAGGATGGGGCCAGTCTCTTGTTCAGTGGTGCCCAGTGACAGGACAAGGGGCAATGGGTACAAACTGGAACATAGGAAATTCCATCTGAACACAAGGAAAAGCTGCTCTATTGTGAGGATGCCCTGGAACAGGCTGTCCAGAGAGGTTGTGTAGTCAGTTTTGAATCCCACCTAGATGTGTTCCTGTGCACCCTGCTCTAGGTGAACCTGCTTTCGCAGAAGGGTTGAGCTAGATCATCTCTAGAGGTCCCTTCCAACCCCTACTATTCTGTGATGCTGTGAACTGAACTAGCTGGTATAATACAATATGCTTTAGATCTAATATAAAATGTCACTTACCCCACTGTAGAGAACAGATGCTGGGTAAGGGATCTCTTAACCTTGATGAGTAACCTTGAGAGGTGTCCGTGCCTGAGGGGAGATCACGGCTGTGCTGCCTGCTGCTGTACAGGAGAGCTCCACGGGCTCGGGGGTGGGCTACAGATATTTATAGTGTAAAGAGACTGACTTGTAGTCAAACTTCCCTTTGGTGTATGTGCAGGCGTGCAGCTATAACAGCTTTAGTTTTGTCTAGTTCCACCAGCTCAGGCTGGCACTATTAGCTCCTGGTAAGACATGGTCTAGATTCCTTCACTTCATGAGAAGATGTAGCAGAATTTCTGAAGGTCTGCACAGCAGGGCTGACTCCAGTCAGGCCTCGTCGTCAGTGCTGCCTGGACCAAAGTGCTGTTCACTCAGTCAGGGTGGGTGCATCCATCACAAAGGCTCACCTTCCATTTCAGTAAAGATGTAATCATGTAATGAACGTAGTTCTGGCTGCTGCTTCTGTTCCTTCTATGAGGAGACAAACTGTATTGTGAGCATTACATTTTTGAGACATGAGAAATAGCAGAGTGGAAGAAGGTGCCCTCTAATAACTAACATAAAAACTTCATTTGAAAACATTTGGAAATGATGAGGTTGCATTTCCAGAAAGCTTATGGGGAGCTAGAATCCCAGCTGTTGTTATTGTTCTTCAGGCAGTTTGCTCCATTACAGCTAGACAGCCAGGTTTTGCTAGCTCTTCTGCTGAAATAAATTAATGATCCTTAATTGGGGCTTGCTTTAATTGTAAATAATGTCCTAAAGTCCTATCTTCAGTAATATTCATGCAGACCTGGTCATTGTTATACTTATGCAGCAATCAGAAGTGTGACTAGAGCACTGTTCAATGTACCAGAAGTAACTAATTTAAACTAGTTCTGGTGATCTTGCAGAGAGTCTATGTCAGATGTTCCAGCTATTGAAGTGAGTACTTGATATCTTTAGTAGTGTCACACAGCTTATATGATGTCTTCACTGTATGGTTACATGAAGCAACTACAATAAAACTGGATCAGATACATCTGCATGTAATGTGGTTGTGCCTCCTGATTGCAGTGTCAGTGTAGAGTGAAGAGAGATGTTCAAAATAAAGAGAAGATACTGTTCATTTGGGAGAGTTGCATTCTTGCAGGGTTTTTAATTTGCAGCACATCTAAGTGTCAGCTGAGCTACTGAAATTTGGTTTGACATTGAGTGATAAGTATCACTCAGATAAATATAATTCAGAAATTATGATACAAACATAAAATACAACATGGGATTTTTCCCTATTCTGAAGCTCCATGAATATGTTGAAAAGTTTATTTAACCTTTCTGTGCTAGAGTTTTTCCTGCCTAAATACCAAGAGAAGCCCTAAATCTACAAGTTAAAGCTGAAACAGCTTCTGAAAGAAGCAGTCCTGTTTCCTGCATGCTCCTCATCCTCATATTGACACAAAACTTTGCAGTGAACCTGGGTGGGGGAAATACCAAGGTGAAAAGAGGCAAAGGAAGATGACTCATTTTCATGTGGATCTGCTCCACAGTCAAACTGCTGATATGGTTGAACAGACACTTGAGCTGACAAGGGAAGAGACACTGGAGGTGGGAACTAGAGGCCACAAAGCAGAGCTGCTTTTTGTTACGCCAGTAGCAATAGGAATAGGGTTCAGGTCCCCATGTCTGTTCAGTGTACTGTCTTTTGAACTTTGTCAAGTTCTTGGAGAGCTTTGGCTGGATGACACATGGGGAAATGCTAATTATTGGTTATTTACTATAAAACTTCATAGCAGGATGATTATGCAACTGCAAGTTCATATGACATAATTAACTGTGGGGAAATATCAACTATTCCAATATTATCCAAGAAAAATTAAGTAAACTTCTGGTCCTTCAAGATGAGTGCCCATGGTGTTAGAAGAGCTCCAATCTCCTCTGTTGTTTATGTCTCTTACTTACAAAGGTGGAAGACAGGAACAGCTGTAATAAGTGGTAAGAACTATTTGATTTGTTTAATTTCTTTATATTGGTACGTTTTTTGAAAAATGCCATATGTCTGAATGAAAAAGCTGGCTGCTTGCTTACCCTGCCCTGGCTGCTGTGCTCTGGAAATGGGTGGAGCTCCTCAGAGAGAGAAAGAATGCTTACTTTCAGTCATTTTTGTTTAATCAGACTCCCGCAGCAGTTCTTGGTTTTCTGTTTAAAGAGATACTTTGTTCTCATTAATTAGAAGGTGTTCTAATAAAACAGGGCTCTGGAGACAGAAACCATTTAGTATCTTCTGGTGGGGCAGTTCTGCCTTGAGGCTCTGCCCAGCTCAGGTTCCTGCTACGTTTGTGTGCACATAATTTTCTAAAAGCCTTTGAAAAGCAATAATAGAAACCATTCTGTGTAGTTTGTAACTTTGACATTTTTCTCCTCTTTTAGGAGCTGGAGCCATGCATAGGGTGTATGCAGACTATTGCTAACATCAAGCTCATCAAGAACTGCCAGGAGCCCAACGAAGGGGAATGCCAGCAGTGCTACTGCCGGCCCATGTGGTGCCTCACCTGCATGGGCAAATGGTTTGCCAGCCGACAGGACCAGCAGCACCCCGAGACCTGGCTGTCGAGCCAAGTGCCTTGTCCAACTTGCCGAGCCAAATTTTGCATTTTAGATGTTTGCATAATACGATGAATAATACTTGGGTAGGTTTTAACTTTTTTAATTTGAACGTATTTCATAGTGGGTTTGGTTAAAAGGCCTGATAAATTTTTTTCTGAGACTTCATGTTCTACAGGGGCACAAACTCCAAAGCTTCTTTTACAGTGTTGAAAACAGATGTAAATCTTTTCAGTTCCTCTTCACTTTTACCTGGGTTTAAAACTTTTTACTTTGGGTTTTATTCACCAGATGTCAGTTTCTGGATTTTCTATTATTTCTTTTAACCCATATTTTGCTTTCTTATGTCATAGATGGAATCAGGGTATTCCTCTACATTTGCAGTACTGTTCTCTTTTCAAGTTAAAATGTAAGTTAAATTCTTTACATTCTTAAATTTAACTTGGGTTTTCTTTTTCTAGTAAAGGGCTAAATGAGAAAATTCCTTTGGTTAGACTTCATTAATACTTTTGTTCTTCTTTAATCCATTTGTAAAGCTCTTATTAATCTTTGCAAGTGTTCACCAAACAAGTATGCAGGTTGTTTCTTCTGCCAGTCCCCTCCTTTTACAAAGGGGATCAGTTTCTGTAGGCTAAGGAATTTAATTCCTGAAGATGTACAACTCCCATAGGGACCATTTATTCCATTAATCAGCCTCCAGCTTATTTTTTGATGGATGAATTTATTTCAAACCACAGAAGGATTTGGAAATGTACCCCATTTACCTACACTGCTAATGCTGTGTATCATGAAATCTGTTGGTTTCCAGGACCTACATTGCTTAGGGTTTTGATGCTTTTTTTTTATACACTTGAAGGGAGTGCAGCAAACACCTGAACTGTCTAAATACTCTGAAAGAACGCTCAGCTCTTTCAAAGCCTGCAAGCTTTTTCCTGAGGGGTAGTCTTTCCCCTGAAAGAGATGCCAGGATCACAAAGGTCTAAGTTACCATGCTAGGTGCCTGAAGACCATCATTAACAAAAAGTTTTACGGGATTGCAATTCAAAGACTGATCACAAGCAGTACTTGCTGGTTTAATATTCCTAGGGTACTGACAAACACTTTTTGATCTGATTTGCATCAGAATAATTTGCAAATTAAAATCATACCATTTTCCATACATTTGAGAGAGAAGGGTGTGGCTGTCACACCCTTCAATAAACCATTATTTGGCATACTGCTTGGTGGAAGGTCTCAAGCTGCTGGAGAATGCGTGAGTTCTTACGCTGACCTGTGCACTGCAGGGTCTCAGATGCAGGTATCTGCTTGCTTGGGTTGTCCATCTTAGAAGGGTAGTAACCTCAGGCAGACAGGTGGGTCAAATAGCAAAAGAAAATAGTATTTTAATGCTTTGGTCTAGGAGAATGAAAGCCCTAATACCTCCCACCAGTATAATCAGAAGAATCTTCTCAATAAATCACTAGCAGAGATGACATGCCAGTGATTACATGAAAGACTTCTGTTTGAGCAGGCCCAGAGGAGAGCCACAAAGAT
>VYZX01006397.1:1874-16321 GCA_013401335.1 Brachypteracias leptosomus
GATTATGGCCAGCAATTGCAAATGGAGATGTACAGCAGTGAGGAAGCTTTCTGATCAAACTGTTGAATCACCATCCCTGGATGTATTTAAAAGCCATCTAGATAGTGTGCTAAATGATATGGTGTAGAAGTGGGCCCGTTAGAGATAGATAATGGTTGGACTCAATGATCTTATAGGTCCTTTCCAACCATAGCGATTCTGTGATTCTGTGATACTGTGACTTTGGACTGTACAGGATGCTTGTTGAGGAAATTCCTTCGGGGACAGTCCTAAAAGGCAAAGGGGCCCAGGAAGGCTGGACCTTGTTCAAGAAAGAAGTCTTAAAGGCACAGGAGAAGACTGTCCCTGTGTCACAAGATGAACTAGTGGGGAAAAAGGCCGGCCTGGCTGAACAGGGAGCTTTTGCTGGGACTTAGGAGAAAGAGGAGAGCCTACCACGTCTGGAAGAAGGGGCAGGCTATTCAAGAAGAATACAGTGATTTAGTTAGATCATGTAAGAAGAACATTAGATAGGCAAAAGCTCAATTAGAAATCAGTCTGGCTGCTGTGGCGAGAGATAATAAGAAGCAATTTTACAAATACATCAATAACAGAGAGAATCCCCATCCTCTGTTGGATGAGAGGGGGAACATTGTCACAGGATGAGGAAAAGGCTGAGGTACTTAATGTTGCCTTTGCCTTGATCTTAAATACCAGTCATCCTCAGGGTACTCTGCCCCATGAGCTTGAAGAGGGTGACAGAGACCATAATAATTCCCTTGTAATCCAGGAAGTGGCAGTTAATGATCTGCTATGCCAGTTGGACACGCACAAGTCTGTGGTCAGATGAGATCCACCCAAGAGTGCTGAGGGAGCTGGCAGAGGCACTTGCCAAGCCGCTCTCCATCATTTNATTTGCAGATGACGTGAAATTAAGCAGGAGTGTTGATCTGCTTGAGAGTAGGAAGGCTCTGCAAAGGTGGGCTGAGGCCAACTGTTTGATGTTTAACAAGGCCAAGTGCCAGGTCCTGAGCTTTGGTCACAACAACCCCATGCAACACTACAGACTTGGGGAAGTGTGGCTGGAGAGCTGCCTGTCGGAAAAGGTCCTGGGGGTGTTGGTGGACAGCCTTCTGAACACGAGCCAGCAGTGTGTCCAGGTGGCCAAGAAGGCCAACAGTATCCTGCCTGTATCAGAAATGGTGTGACCAGCAGGAGTAGGGAGGTGATTGTGCCCCTGTACTCGGCACTCGTGAGACCACACCTTGAGTACTGTGTCCACTTTTGGTCACCACAGTACAAAAAGGACATTGAGGTGCTGGAGCGGGTGCAGAGAAGGGCAACAAAGCTGGTGAGAGCTCTGGAGATTATGTCTTAATTGGAGCGCCTGAGGGAACTGGGACTGTTTAGTTTGGAGAAGAGGAGGCTGAGAGGAGACCTCATTGCTCTCTACATCTATCTGAAAGGAGGTTGTAGTGAGGATGATGTTGATCTCTTCTCCCAAGTAACAGGACAAGAGGTTTAATGGCCTCAAGTTGTGCTAGGGGAGGTTTAGATTGGGTATTAGAAAGAAGTTTTTTACTGAAAGAATGGTCAGGCACTGGAACAGACTGCTCAGGGAGGTGGTGGAGTCACCATCCCTGGAGGTGTTCAAAAAATGAGTAGATGTGGTGCTTCAAGGCGTGGTCTAGGGATCAGGAAGATGTTGGACAAAGTTTGGACTTGATGATCCTAGAGGTCCTTTCCAACCTAAATGATTCTATCATTCTATGATCTCTGCCTTTCAAGATACTCAAAGCATAACTGGACAAAGTCAAATGGCCCCTGGAGGTCCCTTTGAACTTACTTTTTTTCTGGGTTCTTATGATCTTCATGAACTTATGGAAACAAGTCCTGTAAAGACACTGCAGACATTTCCTCTTAACAAAGCTAAAAACATCAAGAGATAAAATCTAACATACTTCCTATTTAAAGATTTCAGCTTTGTGTCTCAGGTGTTGGGGGTACCAGTAGCATGGATGGAGGAGTCAAATCTTTTCTCTGCCTCTGAAATGGCTGTCTTGGGAGAGGATATAGAATGTGATAAGGAGAATGGAAAAGACAGACTCATCTCAAAAATAAAATACAAACAAAATGAACACAAAGATACTTAATCTAGCAATATGGATTAAAATTTTATTAGCATGCCCTAAATTATTCCTTTGAGATAATTTTATTTCTAATTTAACTGAGATGCTACCATACTTCTGTACAGCACCTGCTTTATATCTCAGCTTCTTACTGTAAGGGAAAAGAGAGAGGATGATTTTTAAAAGCCAAATTTTAAATGCCAAAAAAAAAATTAACATACAAATGGGAGCAGATGTTGCTTTCATAAAAGCTCACAGCACACACACAAAAAAGTCAATGATGCACACTGCAGAGAGCTTCATCTTACTCCTTCCTCCTACTCCATTTTGGAACTAATTTTAAGTACACCATTGGTTTTGGGGTAGGTGACCATCAGTTTTGTAGTCTAACTCTGTCTTTCATTTTCTTTCATTATATTTACTCCCAAAGAACCAACCCAATTTCCTCTTGAGTATGTCCTAATCCAGTATCACTAAATGGCTTATTCCAATGTACTGCAACTAGTTTCCAGCTTCATTCCAAATGCCAGTATTTGAGTTATGAGCTGTTAGGTGTAACTGGCTTTGTCTGCACTCTGATTGTCTGACCCAGATCTAATTCATATACAATATTCTAGTGAAGTCTTGAGGAACCTCTTTATATTTCCTGCATTTTTAATGGTGAAAGGAATCTTCAGTTAAGCCTCATCATACAAATATAACAGCTAAATAAAAAGCCTACTACAAGTTGTAATTACAATTGATTATATGATTAGGTTAAAGTAATTCAAGAACATTGCCTGAATAATTATTTGAAACTTGGACAAGGATCTCTCTTGAATTTGAAGAGTCAGTGGTCTTCCCCTGTTTATGATGATATTCCACATATCCAATGTCCTGGCTTGGGTCAGAACCAGAATTGGGAATATAGGAAGGAAGAAGAGCAGAAGATGTGCTGCACTTGGTGTATTTTGGATTAATAGTATCCAATAGGACAATGTTGAAAGAAAATGAAGGGAATTTCACTGTGTGCCAGAGCAGTACAGAGCACTTATTAGTGTCACACAGGATCTCTCTGACAACAGCTAGGACATGAAACATGATATCTTGTACTGGGATGGGAATATGGGAATAAGCTACAAGACTTCTTTTTTTTTTTTTTTCCTAGTCCTATCTATTAGATAAAGGTCCCTCTCACAAAGCTTTGAACACCAGATATTTGCCATTCTTATGAATGGATCTCAGTGAACAATTATAAATTATCCTTCAATCTGTCTCATCTCTTTCTGAAGGCTATCAGGATAAGACAGGTTACCTGTACCTCATCCTGACTATCTTTGCATCTTATATGAGGAAAAACACAGCAAAGGCAGAGCTGTGAAACCAACAAGTACTGCATTGGTTTCTGTCAATTGCAATCTTAACAAAGAGGCTAAGAAATAAAATCACAAATAGTTGATTTGTCAGGATCATAGAATCATAGAATTGTTTTGATTAGGAAGGACCTTTAAGGTCATTAAGTCCAACCATTAACCCAGCACTGTCAGTTCATCACTAAACATGTCCCTCAGCACCACGTCTATACAGCTTTTAATTATTTCCGGGGATGAGGACTCCACCACTGCCCTGGGCAACTTGTTCCAGGGCTTGACAACTAGCCAGGAGAAAAGAAGTGTATAAGGAGACCTTCTTGCTCTCCACTACTCCTGAAAGTAGTTTGTAGTGAGGTAGGGGTCTCTCTTAAATCCCTGGAAGGGTTTAAAATCTGTGTAGATGTGGGGCTGAGGGACATGGTTTAGTTGTGACCTGGCAGTGCTGGGTTAATGGTTGGACTTGATGATCTTCAAGATCTCTTCCAACCAAAACATTTCTATGATTCTATGATTATATAAGAGGTACCAGCTGATTCCGTATGTCTCTGGTCCCCAAATTTTAACTTGAAGTATTCTTCCTTTACCAGTAAATAACTTTGGAATGCATTACCTCTATTCCATTAATGATGGATGACTGGATTTTCCAGCTCCTGCTGACATGTAATCCCTACAAACAAGATTCATCTCTGTAGGATTTCCTTTGAAAATAAGCATATAAATAATTAAGCATGTTTGCACAGTGGAAGTTCATGAAAACAATTCAGGAAGCATTTCTGAGCATGGAACTGGGGAAGGGGTTTGTCTTTTAATCATTATGACCAGAAAGGAAAAAGAGGGGAAAGGCACCAGAGAAAGTTAATTAAAATGCACAACCTTCTGGTGTTTCCAAATTACAGATTGATCTGGGGTAAACTTCCAGTTTCATCCACCAGGATGTTCTGTAAACATAGATTTACAGAGGTCTTGTTCATTTAGAATCATATAGAAAGGATCCTTTCTGCCAGTGGAGTAATTTAAGCAGGTAGAATTGTGCATTATGTTATCTGCCAAGCTCATTTGTAATCTTTTTTCACCAATGTATCTAGAAATTTTTCTTTTTTTTCCCTCCTGAAAATGAACTAGTTTTTAAACTTCACATAAATGAAGCTGGCTTTGGAACCCACAAAACCACGTTTGCCTGTGACAGTCCTCCCTGCAGCTCGAAGGTAGATCATGTTTTCCAATTTAAAGATATTAGTATTTCATCTGCACCAATTTAAACACTCCTGCAAAAATCCAGATGTATAAACATTCACTATGACATTTCTTAAAGATTACATGTGACTCAGTCCCTTCTACCATCAATCACTTCAAAAGTCAGCCATTAGAAATCCTCAGACAGTAATGTATATCGCATTTTGGGGAAACATACTCCAGGGAGGCTGTGTTCATCAGTGCTGTTGGTGTTATTAAGACTCCACTTGTGAGTTCTGGTTGAGCTGTGTTTCTTTACTTACTCTAAGGAGTTAGATTGAAATCTCCTTGTTCACCATCCAATGGGGCTCTTCAAGCATACACAGAATTATCCAGGAAAAATAGACATAAATTTACAGAAGTTATATTTTTATTCGTGTGGAAACCATTATAAACGAAAAAGATATCATTGTATGTAACTATGACACTGACCTGGTTTAATCCCTGAATGAATATAGACAATAACTGAAATGACGTATTAGTCTCATCAAGCTGCTTTCCTTCCAGAAATAAGTGCAAAACTCTTTCTAATCACTGAAAGCAAATATTGAAAACAGAGCACATCTCACACTCACTCCAAATTATGTATTTTTGACGTGCTCCAGTTTTGATGGAGGTGTGCATTAGTGTGCATGTACCTGTTTGGCCACACAATTCTGCTCATAGACAAAGCCATCTCCTAATTCATTCCTTTGCCTTTGTTTTATACAACCAAAACCCAGCTCTCAGGGTGCAAATTAAAACAGCAACACTAACTCAAGTCCTTCCTGAAACAGTCCTAAAGTATTTTCATAAGCCAATTCCAAATACAATGATAGCATTTTGGAAGCATTATGACCCATGTTTGTTTCTCTCTTTCCCCTCTGTAAAAAGCGCTTAGACAGAATTTTTCACCCATGACACTTCCAATCACAACTGCCTTGCCTGTGCTAGGTAACCAAGTGAGACTGAATAGCTTAGAAACAAACCTTTATATTTCATAAATGATTTGGAAGTCCATCTACTGAAACACCTGAATATGTTACAACAAATGTAAACAAATAAATAACATGCTTATTATTTTTGTGAAAAATTTGGAACCCTAGAATCTTGCATGAACATGAAAGGAGATATAATTGATAATGCTTTCATCTCACCTCTTTTCCCATGCTTTCTCTTTGTCATGTGCAGGATATGGAGTCTCAGACTTGATCACGTGTGTGTCATACAGGTATTAAGCATAGTAAGCCTGTAGGGATCTTTTCCTTTGTTATAACAATTACTTGTTTTGAACAGTGATGAATATTTAAAATTCTTAGGGCTCTACATTGAATGAGCTGGGGAAATCAAATCTCTATTTTAAGGAATATTTATTAGTCTTGTTTAACAGAGGTTAAGATTCTTTTTGTTCTAATTTGGATGAACGGATGAATATCATAATACTGAAAATATCTGCAGAGAGCTAATGTCGGTAGTGTTCCAAACAACACTCACTTAGAGAGTAAGGAAGTGTTTGGATTCCACACAGACAAATTAATGGTAATCTACAAAATCATTCAAAGACTTTGCCTCAAAAAAATGCCTGCTCTACTTTCTTTCAAACTCAAACTACACAACCAACAAGATTTGAAAACCCTAGGAAAGATGCTATTGATAAAAACAAAAGCAAAAAACCTAAGCACAGTTTACTCCCTTTATGATGTAGACTTTTTAGGTGGAACAGGAAGAGTTGGTGATTAATAGTTTAGCTGAGTTAGCAAGACAGATTTAAGCCACCTGCAATATAAATTGTGTTTGACATGCTGAAATGCAAGAAAGGAAAAAGAATGCATTAAGAATGTATTATTTGTTCATATTCCAGCTTTCTGAAATACAAAGTTCAAACCTAGCTCCAGTGAAAGCACATCCCAAAATTGTGAAAAATCTGTGCCTGTTATACATATGTAATTATATGGCTATAAGATTATAAACATGTGCAGAGAAATATATTCAGAGAGATATACAGGCTTTAGCCATATTAATGTTACCTCTCTAGAAACATAGTAAGAAATTCCAAATTTTACTGATTCTAAGTGAAACAACATTTACATCATATAGTTACTGCATTTTTCATTGGGCCAAATTTGGTACTGCAAGGAGAAGTAGCATGCTGAGCACATTACATCTGTGGTCATAAGAGATCTAAAGTGTACTGCCTGGAAGTCAGACAAGAAGTGTAGCAGATGGAAGATAATCATAGAATAGTAGAATGGATTGGGTTGGAAGGTACCTCAAAGATCATCTAGTTCCAACCTCCCTGCCATGACAGGGACATCTACCACTACACCAGGTTGCTCAAGGCCCCATCAATCTGGCCTTGAACGCCCCCAGGGATGGAACATCCACAACTTCCCTGGGCAACCTGTGCCAGTGTCTCAGCACTCTCAGAGTGAAGAACTTCATCCTAATTTCTAATCTCAATCTCCCCTCTTGGGTTTGAAACCACCACCCCTCGTCCTATCACTGCAAGCCCTTAATAACACATGAAAAGAATTGGTTGTTTCATGCAAAAGGCTGATCTCGGGAATGGCATTAGGGAGAAAGACACATGGCTCTTTCTGGGACTGCAAGCCCTGGAAGTCCTGTAATTCAGTATTTTGACCTGTCTTCTCCTGACTTAAAAAAAGAGAAAAAGAAAATCTCTGTTGTAGATTTAGAAGTACGGCAGGTAATACTTTGGGGAAGTTAAAATTTTACTGAAGTTGGCTCCCCTCTAATTGTCTTGTAATTGCTCTGGGACAACTTTAAAATGAGGCTGTCCCAGAGGGAGGAGGTACTGGAGAGAGAGAATGATAATAGAAGAAAATGTATCTGAGCCGTATAAATGAATGTCACTGAAAATTAATAAAAGAAGTAGAGGAGGATGGATCTCAGTGTCTCAAAAATGCTGCAATGTAAAAATATAATTAAAAAGGAATTACTACCTTGGGAGTGACTAAAAACAATATAAGATTCTTTATATATTTAAAGGGAAAGAGATAAAGGGCTGAAAACGGAAATAATTAGCTCACTAAGGGATTAGGAAGAAACTTAATACAAAGTGAATAGCATATAGTAGGAAAATTAAATGAGTTTTGCACTTCTTGGTATTCGTGAGGGAAATCTGAGGCAAAATAGTATAAATAAAAGGAACCATATTTTTCGGCTGCTGAGTGGGACAAGTGAAAGGATATCATTGCAGAAGAAGACCTAAGTTAAAAATCACTAAAGCCAGATAAAGCTTCAAGAAAATGTATTATCCCTTCAAGTTCAAAGAAGAGCAATGAAGCTGGTAAAGAATCAAGAGCACAAGTCTTCTGAGGAGCAGCTGAGGGACCTGGGGTTGTTGAGCCTGGAGAAAAGGAGGCTCAGGGGAGACCTTCTCATTCTGGACAACTCCCTGAAAAGAGGCTGGAGCCAGGTGGGGTTGGTCAAGGAACAGGCAATAGAACAAGAGGAAATGGCCTCAAGTTGCACCAGAGGAGGTTTAGGTTGGANCCTAGTACTGCAGCATGAGGGCTGTATGGGGAAAATCTGCCCAGACAGACCCACTACAATGTGGTGCTGAGGGACATGGTTCAGTGGTGACCTGGAAGGCTGGGCTAATGGTTGGACTTACTGATCTTGAAGGACTCTTCCAACCAAGATGATTCTATGATTCCATGATCCCTTCAGTAACAGAAAGGAACAGGAGGAAATGAGCAAAAGATTGTGGAAGTTCTTTTGAGAGAAGGAATGTACAGAAGAACTGCAAAGGAAAGGGATATTCATATCACTCCTTTAGAAAAGAAATAGTGCAATAGCAAAGGAGTAGCTTAATACAGAGATCCACAAATCCAGGTATGATGATATACAACAGAGAGTTGCAATAGGAAAAAGTAAATGTATGAGTTTTATCAGTATATGATTGTTCTTCAAGAAGGGATTCTTTAAAGTTCTGTTTTCCAAATATACTCCCTACACCAATACAATTGTTTTAAAATTACAAATATTTAATTATTAGGAAAAAAAAAAGTAGTAGAAGAAAGTTAAAGACAAGAACTACCTCCATTTTTGGTATTTACAAACCTGAAAATTGGAAGTAAAAACAGTCCATTCAGATTTTTGCAGTGGTTTTGGACCTAATTACATACAGTTATTATACTGTATACAAAGGAAATAATCTCCAAATAATTATCTTTTGTATTGCCAGTGTGGCACTCTAAAGCAATTACTGTGCACTCAAAGTATTTTATTGATAAACAATAATATAAAAAGAATAATAATAAATCATTCCTATGCAAAATCATTTGTAAACAGAACCTCATCACATGAAAGGATAAAATGAGTATTCTGCCAACAGAAAAATAAGATATGTTAAGGGACTTGTCTGCAATTACCCTACAAACTGTACTGGTTCCAGCCTAGATTCTCAACTACGGGGATATTTCATTTTCAGAAAAAGATCTGTACTCAACCTCTGACAATTCATCCAATGATAATGATGGGATTTATTTACTGTTTCAATATCACTGTGGTCAAAGACTTACCTTTCCCATTACTTATTACATTCATTAAAGTTTATTAAGATGCATAAACGCATTTAAGTGGTCATGATGAAATAAGTAACCACAGAAGTACTGCAATTGCTGTCCTAAAATTGATTGTGTAAATCATTGTTTGCAAACATCGTGTGGTAACTGTATGAATCCAGACCACACTAATGCTTTAAGACCATACTTACTATATGAAAGCCATAAATGTTTTTAAAAATCAGTTTCTTATTCCATTTAGTTCAGTATAGAGTGCAATGCCTAACTACTTTGGGTTTGAAGTTGGGACTAAACACTCTCTGCAAAACTGGTTTTAGGTCCTGGAGATATAAAAACAGACTACTGGTGGACAAAAGTGAAATTAATTAATAATAAACCAGAAATTATATAATTAAACAACCTGCACATATATATAGTACAAAAGGATATTCTCCTATGGTAAAAAAAAAATATATGAAAAATATTTCTATGAAAAAAAATCTTTTTGTAGTTACATTATTCATGTGGGACAATGGCTATAAATATGTATATTCTGCCAGTTACAACAAAAAAAAAAAACCAGCAACAAGATCCAGAAAACATTCTGGTTTCAGCATCTAAAATTAGATCCTACTCTTATCTGACAAAAATTAAATGTCCACTGTGAAGTGGAAATAATTATTTTTAAAAAATCCCTCTCCATTTGGTAGATGCCTGTCTCCATTAGACCTGAGAAATTACACCAGAATACAATCTGCTTCTTCAAAAAGAAGTAACATTGCTAATTGTTCACTTAATGTGTCTTATTTAACAGCAAGAAATGTATCATAAGAAAATCCAATCTCCAAACGTGGCTCTTCCTGAATGTTACTTGGTTTTCTTTGAATGTAGGAAAAGAAATGGAGAATTCATCCTTTCATTTATGCTTTATTCTTAAATAACATTCTAGTTAGAGGTGTCATAATGAGCAATTTATTGTCCTTTTTCCTTTTTAGAGATGAATCTGACTGAGGTAAAGTGTACTTTTAAAGTCTCTTTCAGAATCCACTAGAAGCCCTATGACATTTTCCTGCGATTTCACCTGTATCTTAAGAGATCAATCAATCAGCAGAGTGATAACTTCAGGCGTCTGAAAAATTTTCTGCAACACAGATCACAGAGAGGCCACAAAGCAAGTGGCTTGTTCTACAAAACCCCACTTCCATAGCCCACAAGTGGGCATTTGTCTCATCAGCAGCTCAGGTCGCAACACTGACCTGCTGCTTTATTTCCCCTGGGTCTGCTTATCACAGGGACTGTCGAGGTGACCAACCTTCTTCATTGCTGCCTGTTGCCCTCCTAGAGCTAGGATCCAACACTCAGGTAGTGTACAGTCTTAATAGTTAACAGTTATTTTATTAGTACCTATTATTTGTCCTATTGCTTATGTATTTTGGTAATTCAAGCATGCAGTTCTAGGTTTCAGCAAGCATAAATTAATGACTATTGCTCAAAATATTTTATGAATACTTTCAGTTAATTACATTTTATTATTTCCATATCTGTAGACATTATGAACTGGTTCTCAGCTAATTAATTTTAATGACACCATACATAAATGGGAAGTCTACTTTCTGAAAGGGAACATTTGGCACTTACTTTTCAAGTTTCACTGTAAGTAACAGAAACGATGTTCTGACATTGCAGGAGCACAGGCTGCCATGAGGTTATTAGGAACAATATGTCTTACTGATTTCCTGGTCACCTGAGGGGTGATCCACTTCTCCTTCAGAGTTATCACAAATTGGAAGCAAAAATGTTGTGTGTATCCTGTATTATTCCTTCTCCAAACGCATTTGCAGCCTTATTACTGCTTAACCAGACAACCTGGTACATTACAGGCACGGATCCCATCCTAGAATTTCTCTTTGAGCACCATGTGGCACATATTCCTGTTTTGATTGGTGGACTGGATCACAGCAACATTCAGACTTCCAAGGATGAAAGAAAGGCAGTTACAGATCACACCTACGTTATCTTTCTAAACCCTGCACTGCACACACACTCACATTCACATATATATCTGCAAACATATTTAAGTGTGTATACACATGGACACATACAAGAAGGACATTGAGGTGCTGGAGTGTGTTCAAAGAAGGGCAATGAAGCTGGTGAAGGGTCTAGAGCACAAGTCTTCTGAGGAACAGCTGAAGGAGCTGAGGGTGTTCAGGCTGGAGAAAAGGAGGCTCAGGGGGAACCTTCTTGCTTTTGATAAATTCCTGAATGGAGGCTGGAGTGAGGTGGAGGTCAGTCTCTTCTTCCAAGGAACAGGCAATAGGACACGGCCTCAAGCTGTGCCAGGAGAGGTTTAGGTTGGACATGAAGAAAAATGTCTTCCCTGAAAGGGTTGTCAAGTCCTGGCCCAGGCTGCCCAGGGCAGTGGTGGAGCCCCCATCTCTTGAAGGATTTAAAAGCTGTGGAGATGTGGTGCTGTTTGAAACTGTTTATTCCTTCAAACATTACATATGTACATTTTAATTAGAACTTGGGCTGGGAGGAAGGATAGAACTCCAAGAAGAATTTGTGGAGGAATAAATTTGTCTTTTTCCTATCATTTAAACAGAGAGTGTTCCTTTTATGAAAAAGATTAACTAAAGTGGTTTCCTATGAGATGAGGAAACTGAATTGATGATATAGAAGGACACTTCCAATCCTATGTATTCACCTAGGAAATAAAAATGTCTAAATAGATTATTTTTAGCTCACAAAAGATGTTGCCAGCCTGGCAGATCTCCCTTGCAGATGTATGAAACCTGGGAGCTGTAGCTCCCTGGAGCACCAAAGTGCTCAGGAGGAGTCTGACATTAGTGTTGGCCTGGGGTAAGATGAAATTTATAAAAAATCTTTTGAAATGCTGTGAATTAGGTCCCTCTGATTTATTTTTTTTTCTTCTAGATTTACTTACATCAAATTTTCACTAATCTTAAAGGCACTTGCTGAGTGCCTGTTAACTTTAGGATTTGATCTTCTGTCCACATGCTGGCAGAAGCAGTCTCCTCTCCATGTCTGGCAAGGGCTGTATCAGACACTCTTCTCTGCCTTTCAGCAGATATTGCAGTCAGAGAGAATCTCATTTTTACACAGACACTGAAGTACTTGTTCACTTTAATTAACGACTTGATTTCTGTGCCTCCGCATCGTGCTGAATCTGATTCATATAGCTCCTGCATGCAGGAAGGAGCAAATGTCTACCTCCAAAGGTAAGAAAAGTAATGAAATTTTCCCTTTACCAGGAAGGTGGAGAAATTCTCTCCAAGGCAATCAGTGACTGGGTAGCCCATGGAGAGTGCTGCAGACACCACTAGGCACCCCTACAACCTCTGATTTCCTAAAAGCTGAGCAACTTCTAATTCCTACATTCAGCCAGTAGCCATTAAGTCTGTTTTAGGTACAGTATAACATCCTGAGTATTTCTTCCAAAATCCCATTACTTAGAGGCTGCTTATGCCCTGAAGGTTGAAAATTTATTATCCCTTCCAAGGCGTGCATTTGTTTATTTATTGAGGTAGAAGAAATTAGTCTTTGTTTAGTCTTTACTATGACAACCCATGGATCACTATAATTATCCAATTGATTTCTAAATTCTGCAGAGCTCTTGGTCTCGGTGATGTCTCACAGTTTTAAAAGGAGGGCTAAGGCATAATGGGCAGCATGTCTTTAAATTTTTTATGTAACATTTCCCAATAATTCAACAGAAAGTACTTATTTCCCTTTCTGATATGTCCTTGAGAAGGTTAAGTAGATAACCCACTGGTTTTAAGCACCTTCAGCTGCTTCCTGGGGGAAATGATCTCTTGCTACTGCCAAATTGATCTGCTTGGACATCCCATAGTGAAGCTGTTACATGTTGTGTTCAAGCCGTCGCTCTGGACTTAAGAAGCTGTGACAGTATATGTGCTTTAATCCCGTACTATGATACTTAACAGGTCTCTGATCATTTTTCTTTCTCTTTTTGCATTTTTCTCTGTAGAAATTCTGTGAATACTAATCCCTGTATGAATCTTTTTTTCTGTCTTTCATTTATCAGGAATGAGCTGTTCACTTTATATCAGTTCTTTTACCAATACCTTAGAAATTATACTGACACATTATTTTTCCACAGCAGTTAATGAACTTTAAATTCTGCCAGGAGAATGAGAATCAGTTTTATTATATGTAACAAGCTTAACACTAACAGAATTTTAAAATACTCCATCTATATTTACCTGCATGAAACTTTCTAGCTCTCCATAAGGGTGCATTTTAATTTATATTGAAATCACATTAAGAAAATACATACTGTCAGGAAAGATTAAGCTGTAAAAGAGAACAATTTATACCTTGTTTTTAAAGAACTCAGACATTTTCTTTTGTGATCAATCTGCTAAGATATTTAGTGTTGGGATTTCAATAACATGTAAACTATTTCCTATGAAAATATTCCTAATAAAAAAACATGATCTGAAAAATAAAGGGATTTCATTACTCATATTAGTTATTTTTTGTTTTGTTTTATTTTAATAAATAAATATGTGCAAATAGAGTATAAATAGGTATGGATACTAAAATTTTGATCTTGGCAGAGGAATGCTCTCAAAAAACATTTTGCACTTACAATTCTGCTTCTTTTTCACATGTTAAATAGCACCTAACTCCAGGAATGCCCTATTAGGTATTTCATCATATTGGTGTTTCAAAAATGAAATAGCTCAAGGATGTCCAGCATGTAAACTGTGATGTTCTATTATGTCTCTACAGTTTGCAGAACAGTCTTGGGTTTTGAAGTACTGAACATTTGTGGATTCTATCTGCTTCCCAAATCAACTTTATATGTTTATTAATATGTGTTTAGTTCTGCAAGGATGCATAGAAATTGAAGTGTAGTAATAATGAATAATGAATAAGTAGAATCAGATTCAGTCACTTCAGTGATCTGTACAGTGTTCACCTACTGCCTTTCTTCTCTATTATTCGTTATTTGATGAATATGAGTAGAAACCTCCATTTTCTTAGTTTATAATGATTACTAGAGGTTCTTGTATGGCCAATCATGTGGAAAAATTGAAAAGGAGCTCAATAGTCTGCATTTAACCTAAAAATTACCGATATTTTGTAATTTTCTGTATCTTTTTTACATAGTCACCATTTTAATGATTGAAACTTTTGTGTTCTTGCAATACTCTGAGTTAATTTAATTTATGCATGCAAATCACAGAATCACAGAA
>VYZX01006399.1:9842-38903 GCA_013401335.1 Brachypteracias leptosomus
ACCTAAACTACAAGTAATTCTACAAAGAACTAAATTATACCAACCTTGATTAAAACACTTCCTCAAACATACTACTCATTTACAGTTATGCAAAGAGCAGCTTTGTGTTAACTGTGGATTTGTATGTGAATATGTCTGTGTAAGGGGAAGGGAGTGCTATTTTCTCTGCATTCACCACTTTCTTAGGTCTTTTTCCTCCTTTTCATCAATAAATCAATTGCCAGTCCTGCTTTTTATTTCTGGGTTCCTGTTGCCTCTGTATTGACTGGCATGCAGGAGACAGATGTCTGTGGGAGCTCACTGCTAATGCAGTAATGAGGAGTATGAACAACAGCTCAGCACTGAGACTGACCTACCTAAATAACAACTTTTTGGTGAAACTCTCGCAATTCTTTATCTTTGTGCAGAGCACTGAGAAGGCTGAAAAAGAGATCTCCTTTTTGCGAACTGATGTTTCTTTGTCTCAAAAAACTGAGTTCAGGTGGATCCAAAGAGCAACTCTTAAGTAATCCTGATATTGACAGTGACACTGGTAGAAGAAAAAGGTGGTGGTGGTGTCTTGGGGGAAGAAGCCCTTGTCAAGCCTGTTTAGCTGAAGCTGCAGTGCATGGTGACATATAAGAAATTAGAATTACTCAGTGGTGATCAAGTGTGGTAAAATATTTATTCATATGAATCTTAAAATACCTAGTGAGAGGAAACACGATTGACCATTTTTCATAAGTCTCTTCTCTTGTCTAGGTGAAAAATAGCTTTAGAACAAATTGTTTCATTCAGCATCTTTACATCATGCATCTCTTTTTACTGAAGCCATTTCCAAATGTGTGTCTCTGATTCAGCCTTAACAATCAGCATAGCCAAATTGTTCAGAATGAAGAGGTGCAGTTAGCTACACCAGACAGCAAAATAAAACCAAACTAGGGAACAGAGTGTGGATATACTTTCAAATACTATCCAGTTATGTTATGTTGATACTAAAGCACACTATTATCAAGTGCTGATAGGTTTAAAGGATTCTATTTTTTTGGTTTTAGGTCCTAACCTCAATGATAGGATGTATAGTGCTTGAGAAGTCAATCTCTGTAATTAGAGATTGGGAGGCCCACCAAAATGGTTCTCAGTCTTTTCCTTACTGTGACGTATTTTACAGCCCTATAATGCTTCTGGACTCCCTTCTCATCCAGTCACACAGGAAAGATAGTTGTCACATCAACCTAGGTCTGACTGGGAGCTCAGGAGCTAGTGGTTTACAGGTTTTGATGGGGGTTTGTGGTAATTGCATGGGATTTCACACTCATGCAGTGGAGCTGCTACTTGGTCAGGAGCCACTCTTAATTACCACATACAAATAGAGTGTAAGCTATGTGTCATATCACAAAATGGCTTTGGTCAGAGACCACAGAAACTCTGCAGCTGAATTGCTAGGAGGATTAAATTAACTCATTAAGGCTTACCCAAGTCAGTCCAGTTATTTGTATTATATTAACTGTTTCAGCATTCAGAGGCTAAAGAACAAGAAATATTTTACTGAAAGTGTTTATGAAAGCACAGACTGTAGTGTATTGTAACATTTGAGTCCATCTAAAAATTTTACTTACAGCTGTGGTTGCAACCGATGGTCTTGCTGGCAAGGTCCAAAGACTAGATCAGAACTGAAGGGTGGGACATTTGGCTCACGCACAGTCCTTTTCTGTGCTCTTGCAGAGCAGCATGTGTTAGTAATTGCAAAGTAGTAGCACTGTCATGCTGCTTTTGAGCTAGATTGGGCTTCTTGGCTCTGAAAAGGTGGAAATACTCCAGGCTCTTGAACATTAGACTCAGGAATTTACTTGTTTCTTGCACAGAGAAGGTAGCATTTTAGAGAACATATAGAGATTAAGAACAATCTAATGTTTTATTCAACCATGTATTCAGGGAGAAAAAAAAGTGATAGGTGTTAGGCTATACAAATGGGTGGATGATAGGGTGATACCTCTGCCATGAACTTGTCTAGCGTGCTTTGCAAGACAAACTAGATCCTTTAAATCTTAGTCTCTGCAGAGATGTGAGGATGAACTATGCATCTTTCTGCAGTGCACGGCAAAGATAAATCTAGATATTTTCATCTCATTGTTCTTAACCAATGGAACTTGGGACACAGCTATCTATTGCTGTACTACAATATTCTTCACGCAGTTCTGGCCTCAATTTTGTTTTTTTCTAAACTGCAGGAACTCAATTACACAGCAGGATTTGACCCTTATTTGCCTGAAGCTGACAGGAAAATGAACATCTGATGAAGACTGAATCAGTTGAAATGCATAGTAAAAAATAGATTCTTTCTGTGGACAAGGTGGAAATAAGAGCCAGCCCTGCTGCAGAACATCTTTATAAGCCAAGGAGTTTGCAGTGTGTTTCAATGTGACCTCCCATTCCCCCTCATTATCTTCCACTTATTAACCCTGATCTAACTGTTATTGATAGCTCCATTATTCTGCTTGGGACAGCAGTGACAGTCTCACTGACCTTGCCCTGGGTGATCAGAAACTCATTTAATGCTCAGCATATTCTTTGCAAAAGTGTACTGAAGGAAAAGTGTATTTGACGTGAGGAGTGGGCATGTATTTTTACAAGGATTTCTTGCGGCGCTGTTAATTATCTCAAGTGGTGTATTGTGCTCCACAAAATATATTGAAAACTTGTCTAAATTCCTTTTTAGTTGTACAGATAAAGATTGTAATAAGAACAAGAGAGTGAGAATTGGTAATCCTTGATGCTGAGTGGTGTTAATTGTGGGAAAATGGCCCAGGAAAGCAAGACTAACCAAAAAACTAAGGGTCTAAGATTTTACTTACTTGGCATGATTTTCTGTTTCTAGACTCTTGGGCAGTGTCATTAGCTGCTTTCTAAACACTCACTTTCACAGAGAATAAAATTTCAGCTCCCACCCTCAAACTTTGCATAGTTGATTTATTGGTAACATGATTACACTTCTGGTCTATAAATAGGATATAATCACAAGGATTGCCCTCTTATCAAGACCATATCCTGAGTACTTCATGTATGTAGAGAATAATTAATACTCTTAGAAAAAATGACTGAGAATTGTGGCTGTCTGGCTTTTCCCTGATGACTGGAATTTTATAGTACTCTGGCTTATACCCTAAGGCTTTGGTGTTTATATGTGATGTTGGAACACTTGGGCTATAAGAAATATTTCTGTGAGTTTATTTGATTCATTCAAACTTACATAGATATATTTATTTATGGTGAAGCTATAATGTATCTTCTCGTGACAGAAAAGGGTTAAAAAGTTCATTTTCTGTAGTAACTATTTCCTTCTTTTATATATCTCAATTTTGTCAGTGGAAATAGTCAGCTTGTTGATTAATTATGGGTTTTAATTCCCAGTTTCAGTGCACTTGTCTGTAGCTCCACTGCTTATATCACATGTACTATGCAGGAATATTTAATTGCTTTAAAATAAGGTCATTGATGGGACTAAAACAGATGTGCTTTCCATCTGCTCACACAAACGTGGATACAAGTGTTTTGGTTACAGAAAAATACTATTTCAGAAATCCAGTTTCATGATCCAACAAGACATTTTAATCATGATGGAGTAGTTATCATGGTTAGTGCGCTTGCTAATTGGAGACAAGAAGATTGAAGTTTTCTGAAAACAGTGGCTGAATTGCATATGGACATATGAAGAACCTGCACGTGCTCCTTTTTTCAGTGATACTTCATTTCATTGCTCCTTGTGTCATCAGGAAATTTATTAAGAATAAGTCATCTGATTAATATATACAAAGTGCAGGAGGGTGCAAAATAGTATTTGGGTAAAATGACAGGACTTCAGTTTTTCAAAAAAGGATGTTTACACAGTCTATCCAAAATGCATGCATGTTTCATAGTGAAAATCTCTGATGTTCATTCCCCCTGGATAATGAAATACCAGGTTCAGGCAAGATAGATCAACACTGGAAACAATCCCACGGTCCCGTGGAAGTGGTCTTTAGTGAATTTCTGATTCTTTTGGGTTTGTTTTGTTTTTACCTTCAGGTTTCATGCCATTGTCTCCTGATGCTCTATTTCTTTCTTATTTTTTGTGTATCTTTGGTAGTATCTAAGTTATAACAGATTAGCAGCTAATGAATAAGTGAAGGTAGAAGAGCCAAAAGATACTTTTCTTAGCATTGAAATTTCTCTTTGGGGCCTTTTACAAGGATTCCTCTGTAAGAGACTGATCTGAGGCATAAATAGCCAGATTTAGGTGAAACTGTATTTATATGGATAAAATGTAACAGCCACACAGAGCTCAGTGGGTGCAATCCCTGTTTATGCTGGGCCTGAATTTGTCCTTGAAAATTCTGCTAAGTAAGTGAGGAAAGGATGGTTATCCCACAAATGGGGAGGAATAAATTCAAGCATGAATTATGTGTTTGCCCTTTGGAAACATTGAAAAGACCTGAATATGGTTTCCTATAGATGTTAGGTTGAGCTTTCTGAATGTTACTGTAATAAAGAAAATAATAGAATCATTTTGGCTGGAAACCTGAANCAAGTGCAGGACCTGGCACTTGGCCTTGTTGAAGATCGTACCACTGGCATCAGTCCATCGATCCAGACTGTTCAGATCCCTCTGTAGAGCCTTTCTACCCTCAAGCAGATTAACATTCCTGCCTAACTTGGTGTTGTCTACAGACTTACTGAGGGCGTACTTGATTCCTTTGTCCAGATAATTGATAAAGATATTAAACACCACAAGGGGAACGCCACTTGTGACCAGATTTAACTGCATGCACCATAACTCTTTGGGCCCAGCCATCCAGCTGGTTTTCTAACCAGTAAAGAGTACACCTGACCAAGCCTTGAGCAGCCACTTTTTTCCAGGAGAATGCTGTGGGAAATGCTGTCAAAGACTTTACTGAAGTCCAGGTAGACAACATCCACAGCCTTTGCCTCACCCACTAAACAGGTCACCTTGTCATAGAAGGAAATCAGGTTAGTCAAGCAGGACTTGCCTTTCATAAACCCATGCTGAGTGGGCCTGATCCCCTGGTTGTCCTGTATGTGCCATGCGATGGTAAATAAATGCAAGGAGAAGTAATCTGAATGTAGACATTCTTACCCAAGAGAAATTGATCAGTTAGTCCAGATTATGCCGCTTTCTACTAAACTTTGTATCCTTCCTTCTTTATGAAAAAAAAAAAATTATTGGATGCTAGATCACATCAGAATTTCTCCCTCTCTGACTCATCAGAAAGCTTTGTTGGAAATTTCATTCTTACTGGGTGGTCTATGTTGCTAAGTCTAGCCTAAAATATTGCAGAGATCATTTTTCTCTGGTGTATCCTGACACTTATATTCTGATCTTTGATAAACCTTTCAATGGTTCTGGGAAATTTTGTAGCCTTCAATTAGATTTTTTTTTTTCTCTGTAGTGGATAAAGAGTTTCCAGGAAATGAAGGCCCTTACTTCTGAAACAATAATTTTCTAGTCTCCTCGCTATTCACCCTCCAACTCAATTGTCTAGAGTGTTCCAGCCTCGCTTCTGATGCCACAAAAACCCGCACTCTGAGTGTGTTCTTTTTGGGCTTGGTTCTCTGTGGTACCACTGTGAACTATGGTAGGTTCTTTGATCTCCATGAAAGACCACTCATGCATAACTAGTAGGAATGAATGGAATTAGTCATGCTATGTGAATCTCCCACTGAGATTAGCAGAAATGCTACCTTCAAAAGGACTGCAGAGTTCACCTTCTGTAAAAGCAGTTTGGTTCACAACATGTTCCCCAGCTTTCCCGCCAAATTTAAATGCCTATTTTAAAGCAGGAAGGCAATACAGAATTTCAAAGAAAAGAAAGTCTCAATAATATCTTAATACAACTAAATATTTTCCTTTGCATATATTCTCAGAAACAGCCTTTTGTTAACTTTGTTTAGAGAAAGACACACTGTTCCAAAAATTTTTAAGCCTGCCTAGATCCAATGGGTGAAAAAAAATCCACTGAAGTTTGTACATCTTAAAGGATAGCTGGAAGTGCAGTGTATATTTATTCTGTGTAATGACAAACTACTGTCCAAAGTCTTCTGAGTGCCTTGCACTTGAAGATACCAAGAGTAATTTATGGATACTATCGAGTAGGCTTTGCAGTACTGTCTTGAAAAAGATAAATTAGTGTCCTCTTTCTGCAGAGGAGAAAAGAGGCAGACTAAGTGACATGAGGAATTTGACATAAGCCTAAGGAAAAACTGAACCTAGAATCCCCAAAGCTGTTTCTTGGGTTCTCTGGTGGATACCCAGCAGGAAATAACCAGTCATGGGTTTTAAAAATACCATGTGACATTTTTTCTTGGAAAAATAATAGAATCATTTAGTTTGGAAAAGATCCTTAAGATCATCGAGTCCAACCATAAACTTAACAAATGTTGCTTTTTGTTAAATATAGAATTATCATACCAGTTGTGAGATCTTCTCATAAAGTGAAAAGAGATGCAAAAGTGCTACAGCTATATTGAGCATAATTTCAAATTTAAATCCTATTACTTTTCTTAGCACAAGTCTGTTCTTGGATGTAGGTGTAATTGATCATTAATGCAAGAAACTCTGCTGTTAAGCAGAAAGGCAATTCATCTCATGTTAGCTTCTTTATTTTAAAGACATAAAATACTCCATGTAAGGTGAAAATGAAGAGTTTAAAAATCCCATGCTGTGAATCACACTGATCATTGCCATACTTTTTCCTATTTCCAAGAGTGAAGAATATTATTTAGTTTTAAGAATATTCAAAGATTTCAGCTCTGAGGAAATAGCCATCTTGTGCTTTGAAAGGAAACGTGGGACAGCAGATGTTCCATCACATCTGAAAGCTACTGAGGTGCCAAGTCAGAAGATCAGTAGTTAGCGTTTATGTACACAGCAGAGTGCCAGATAAGAGAGGTGTAGTAGCTGATAAGAAAATGGTGGTATAAGAAAATATCTATATTAACTGAATTGTTGATACAATGATAGGTATCAACAAACCACACAAGTACAGTGATCTGATCAGGCACAGCAGGAATGTGCACACATCACAGAGAATTTATACGGAAGTGTACAATTTCTTCTGCAGTAATAAAGTAAATGCTCTGTAGGTTTTTGTGAAGTGTGTTTTAATAATAGATTCTTACAGCAGGATTCCTCAAGGCATCCCATATGCAGATAAATCCATGCAAGATACATAGTCACATTTATTATCTGTATTTTGGAGACAAAGAAATGGAAACACAGGGTAAAATTATCTATCCCAAATTGTAAGAGAAGATCTGGGGTTGAATCTAAGTTTTTACCCTACACTTCTCCTAATGTCTATTAGAGTATTGGAATAGTTTCTTCTCCCTAAGAAGCAGCAATTGAAACATTCCTACTCTAAGCAAAACTGGCTTAAAACAATCAACCGGTTTTGGGGTTTTTTTCTTAATTGAACTGTTCATACAGTATGAAAAAAATTTGATATCTAGTGCTACATTTCTGCAAGTGTGGGTGAGTTTAGAGAAAGGGAATCCAGGCTTGCGAGTTACGTATTTAGCTCATTTTGAAACTTCTGCAGCTTTAGACAAATCACCTTCATTTCTTGTTCTTTAGCTCCCCAAACATAAAAGGGAAATAAATGCTTCCCTCTCTCAAGCAAATGCTGAGAGGTGCAGATGGAAACAACTGGAGAAGGACAAAGCACTGTGTAATATTATTGGCTTCGTTAATCCAAGTCAGCCCATTTGTTTCCCACAAAGACTGTAACAACTGAATTGCCTCTGTTCTGATATTTGTATTTCCTCAGTGTTCTCCATCCTGTCTCCAAACTGACCAATTTTAGCTGTTGCTAAAGGGTTTAAAACTCTTGATTTGCTGCAATAGCTCCCACAAAAATGCGTTATGGGCACTGAAGTGATTATCTTGAATGGGCAGAAAGAGGCAGCCTAACTGGGAATTGCATTCCAGTGCCTGCCCCTCAGCCTAGCACCTGCTTTACTGACTGACTGCTCCATCCCAGAGAGCTTTAATCACTAGTAAGGGCTGTTCAAGCATTTAATGGAGCTGTTTACAATGAAACAGCTTTGCTTGCTCCTATCTATCTTTTAGGCTTCTTTTGCTGAAGACAGGTCCTTTTAAAGGATGTAGTTTTGCTAAGACTCTACTCAGGGAGCCCTTCCTTGCTCCCCTGGTTAGCTTTGCTGCCCCTCATCTGCAGATGGAAAAGTACCAAATAAAGCAAAATTGTAGCTTTTTTAAAATTTTTATTTCCAGAGAAAACATTAAGAAAGTTCAGCTACTTGATACATATACTAAGATACTGTTGTGAAGTTTTGTTTTATAATGCTTGGAGGAAGAATTTTAGCAGCTTGTACATTTTTTTTCTTTGTATGATTCCTAGGGGTTTGGACCTTGTACTACACTATAGCTGCAGGCACACTCTAATATTAAAAGTAACCAATTATTTTGTTTTTAATGGACTTCTAAAACTCAGAAATACAGCCCCTGAGCATGGAGAAAATCCTAGGAAATACATGAATTTAGAATTAAATCCAGGTCACAGTGCAAATAACACATGGGTAAGAACAGTGGTAATAACATATTCAAATAAAGTGTAAGCCATTTAAGTGAAAAAAGGGTAAAATTGAAGCATTAATTATTAAAGATCCACATATAAAGTCACCTCTTTATAGATCTTAGTATGGACAGCATGATTAAGCTATGAGCTTAATCCTGTTGTGGGAAAAAACTGTGTCAGTCCTTAACAAGGAAGCAGCAACCTTCTCATTTAGTTCTTTCTACCTCAAAGATCCAGTTGAGTAAGTAAAGAATAAGCTTAACTTCTCTGGACCTAGAGATTGCAGTCCCAATGGCAAGTCCTGTAGAATCAAACCTTTTTTCCGTTCAAGACTATGAATGTCTTTCTGCTGAATTTTAGCTTTTGGAGTTTAATTCAACTTATATAAATAATGATCCTTGTTTATTTCTCACTGAATAGCTTCTGAACATCACCTGTCTCCAAATTCTGGCTGCACTAAACTTTCTCTTGCTGTTGTGATACACAGAACTCTTTTGGGCTTCCAAATTACTGATTTTAGACTTTGAAGACTCAGTCCTGATCCCTTTTAAATTGGCTTAATCCTGTTGTCAGTTAAGGTTTACTTTAAGTTGGAAGAAGTGTCCTATATAAATATGCTGAGGTAAACTGCCTCTGTATTTCTTTCATTTTAGGCTTGAGTCTAATTTGACTAAAAGGTTCTTTGCTGTCAAACTGTATTCAATAGTACTACCACTTGTATAGAAATAAGGGTAGGATATAGTTTCAGCCTGAGTCTTCCAGTCAAGGGAGTTCAGAACTTGACTAGTGCGCTCCAGTTTCCTTTTTTCGTTGCATCCCCTCCTGTTGTCCAAAGTATTAGAATCTGCTTTAAATAGGAGCAAGACATCCTCTCTGAAACACTCTGAAAACATTTATGGATGTGTAATACTGTGTAATACATGCTGTTTGACTGTATGTCATTGTTGAGTGGTGCTAATACACATAACTTGAAGAGTATTTAATTTTAAATATCTATATTTGCTTGCACTTCTTGAATGAGGAATACTTTTTGAAATTTAAAAATGTGTGCAAAAGTGGATATAGAAGCCAATAATAGTCTATTAGTTTTTGTATCAATATCATAGTTTTCCAGCTGGATTGAAATTAAATTTATATTTAAGACACCAAGCAAATTATATAGTACGGTGATAGGCCAATTTTTTCATTAGTACAGTGTTTACAAAGTCTGTGATGTTACCCAGGGGGTAAATTTAGTGGATAAAGCCAGATCTTTCCCTGGTATAAATCAGCCTGCCACCTCTAGTGGCAAATAAAAGCAGGTTTTGCTCTATCATCATTTATGGAAATAACCAGGGAGATAGAATAGAGGGAAAAAAGATCTCTCTTTTTTATGGGATTTAAAGTCTTTAAAAACATATCACAAGCCCATTACATGCTTGAAATAGCTGAAGAAGATACCGGTCAACTGTTAACTTGCCTCAGATATGTGCTTTAGCAGCCAACTCCTTCTGGTTATACCCTTATCAAAAAGCCAGTGGGAACCTGCACAGTTTCTCTCCATTTAAACTAATTGGTTTTCACATTTGGATCTAATTGCAAGCCATAAACCCCATAGATAACACGGAAACATTATTCTGTGGCCAGTTTTGGCTTTGAAGAAACAAATGGGGGCTTCCACTTACTGCACAGACTCGAGGCAATGAGTCCATTCTGCTTCCTGTAGTTGCCCATCTCTACTAGCTGCTTAAAGCTCAAGAGTACCACAATGTTTACTATGTTTAAGGCAACCTGTTGTAAACATGGTCGTGAACTTACGCCCTGAAGCCTAGGAGACCAGATCAACTGGAGAAAATCTGAAAGCTTTGATTAATTCTATAGCTTTGACTTGTCTTAAATTTATTACAAGAGTTAGGCTATGTTTCTGAGTGTGATTCATATTTTGCCAGATGGGTACAAGCTGTCATTTGCTGAAAGCACAGCATGTTTCATTGTGAAATATAGAAAAACACTCCATGCTATTGTGTCAGAATGCTTTTGACTGGAAAATAGACAGGCCTGTGTCTGAGATTTATGAACCTTTCCCCTTTGGGTTATCTGTTTAGATCAACATAAGTCCTGGGAGAGATCAAAAGATTCATTTCTACTTTAGTATTATGAAAGAAATGTTTAGATTAACACCAAGAGATTATCCTGTTTATTAGCACAGTATCTCCAAGTAGGAATCTGGGCATACTCACAGGCTGGGAAAGAGATTCACCTACACTGCATTTGACTGATGATGCTTGTTTTACAGTACACAGAAGCTGTTGCTTTCTAAGGTTGTTAATCCACGGAACTAAATCATTCACAGATATAAACATTTAAAATGGTATTTTTGGCATGGTCCTCACAGTTTTACAGAACTGTGGAAAATAGTTTAGATAACAAATCTGGATCAGATTTGTACCTCTCTGTAAGTTCTAGCTGTTCTACACTGCTTGTTCAGTAGCCGCCTTTCTTCATAACTGGGTTTTGGCAAAGTTCATATACAGTAAAAATCTCTTGGGGAAAAAAACCCAAACAAAACCAATCTCTTTGCATTTCTATTTGTGAATCAAAATGAGATCATAAAGAAGTCTCCTCCTTGAACCAATGAGGCTATTTAGTAACTTAGAAGACGGTTTTGGATATACCTATATACAGTCTCTCCCTTGGGGAGCTTTGTGTGAAAGTATTTGTCATTTCATTTCACGTAATTATGCATCAATGAAATGTGAAAATGCCAACAGTTGTTCCGTATTTTTTTGACACTGCAGCTGATTCATAGGATGCTGCTTTCCTTCGAAATTGTTATTAGGGAAAAAGAAATGTGAGAACTAAAGTAGAACTTCAGCATTTGAATTTTGGATGTTGAATTTTCATTTTGCTCAGAAAAGCAACATAGGTCAGAAAGATTTATAGCAACACTGAATCCTAAACACGTAACTGCGCATTTTTTCCCTTGTGGTCATTCCTTGATTCTATTGTGGCTCAGACACCACAATGCATATTATAGATTTTCAGGACAGCCAAATGAGTGATTATTTTTGGCAGTGACACTTTTTGGTAGAGACACTTTCACTGCATTTCTGAAGAGCCAGGAGCTGTGAATTGACTGGGACATTGCATTTTTGCATAGTCTCTCACATTTTAACAACTACTATCCTAGATGCTGTCCTTTCTGCTTCTCTTTGTGCTTCACCAGGGAAAAACAAATACAGTGTGAACAGCCCATAACAACACTTATGGGAAATGCTTAGATGAGATGCAATATCCAAGGAGAAGTTCCTGGCCCTTCATTGCTCTCTCTGTTTTTATTCACTATCATTTCTTTTCTGAATGCCTGGCTAGGCCCCTGTCCTCCGTACCACAAGACTTGGATCATGGTGGAGCAGCTCCTTTACCTCATAAGTTTTGGTCTCCACTTGAAGGATACTCCATGCTTTTCCAAATTGTGTGGAATAATGGAAGCAGATTTAGGTTTCATTTGAACTTCTTTACTGGATGATCCTGTGGGGAACTGAATGACACAAAGTGTCTTATGTCAGGGAGAGGTGAACACATGATGTAATTTAAAGACAGACTGCTCAGAGGTACTTGAACTAGAAGGTGCCTGGGAGACATGGAAGTTACTTTGGTTGGATTTGGGCCTTGATTCCTTAATTTTCATAATGCTAGTGGCCATTATTGCCATGTGGCCATAATGGTGCTGACTTAAGGAAGCAGTGAATTTCTCCAGGGCCAAGCATCTGCCAGTTTTTCTAGTTTAATCTGCATTCATCTTTGCTGTGTTGAGAGGAACATGTAATGAAAATTACCGTATTAGTTGCAAGCTGTCTATGGTGAAGAATTTCAATTACTATGGTAGAGTGGCAGCTTACTGCAGAGAAGGGATACACATTGGAATAACAAATGTGTGACTGGTCTATTTTAATTGTCTTCCTTACGTATACTTAACCTCTATCATGGTAACAAAAAGAAGAAGGGGAGAGAGGAGCTAATCTTTTCTTAAAGACAATGGTACAGGGCTTGCTCAAGGCTTGGTCAGGTGTACTCTTTACTGGTTAGAAAACCAGCTGGATGGCTGGGCCCAAAGAGTTATGGTGCATGCAGTTAAATCTGGTCACAAGTGGCGTTCCCCTTGTGGTGTTTAATATCTTTATCAATTATCTGGACAAAGGAATCAAGTACGCCCTCAGTAAGTCTGTAGACAACACCAAGTTAGGCAGGAATGTTAATCTGCTTGAGGGTAGAAAGGCTCTACAGAGGGATCTGAACAGTCTGGATCGATGGACTGATGCCAGTGGTACGATCTTCAACAAGGCCAAGTGCCAGGTCCTGCACTTGGGTCACAAGAACCCCAGGCAACATTACAGGCTTGGGGAAGAGTGGCTGGAAAGATGCCCAGCAGAAAAGGACGTGGGGATGTCGGTCAACAGTCGAACAAATATGAGGCAGCAGTGTGCCCAGGTGCCCAGGAAGGCCAACGGCATCCTGGCTTGTATCAGGAACAGCGTGGACAGCAGGTCTAGGGAAGTGATCATTCCCCCGTACTTAGTACTGGTGAGGCCATACCTCAAAACACTGAGTTCAGTTTTGGGCCCCTCACTCCAGGAAGGACATTGAGATGCTGGAGTGTGGCCAAAGAAGGGCAATGAAGCTGGTGAAAGGTCTAGAGCACAAATAGTAAGAGGAGCAGCTGAGGGAAATGGGTTTGTTTAGCCTGGAGGAAAGGAGGCTGAGGGGAGACCTTGCTCTCTACAACTACCTGAAAGGAGGTTGTAGTGAGATGAGGGTCAGCCTCTTCTCCCAAGCAACGAGTGATAGGGTGAGAGGACAAGAGATAATGGCCTCAAGTTGTGCCAGGAAAGTTTAGGTTGAAGATTAGAAAAGATTTCTTTATTGAAAGTGTTGTCAAGCACTGCTGCCCCGGGAAGTGGTGGAATCAGCATCCCTGTAGGTATTTCAAAGGCGTATAGATGTGATGCTGAGGGACATGGTTTAGTGGTAGACTTAGTAGTGTTGGGTTAATGGTTGAACTTGATGATTTTAAGGATCTTTTCCAACCTAAATTACTCTACGATTTTATGTCTGTAAGGTAAAGCAGAGGATAGAAAGGCAGCCAGCAGCTATTGACTTACTAAAGAACATTAGGGAATCCCTCCATGGAGACAAACTGGTGTGTATTTGCTGTCTTGGTGAAAACAGTTTCCATATAATATTCTGATTGGATATTCCTGCTGCTTGCCACTGCATTATTCAGCAAAGAGAACCAGCTGTTGATCTGTTGTCATAAGCAGGGTTTTGAATCAGGTAGTAATAGAATTTCTGCCAATGATTCCATACAGAAGCCATACAGAAGTTCACAGAATCACAGAACGTTAGGGGTTGGAAGGGACCTTGAAAGATCATCTAGTTCAACCTCCCTGCTAGAGCAGGATCGCCTAGATCAGGTCACACAAGAACTCGTCCAGGTGGGTTTTGAATGTCTCCAGAGAAGGAGACTCCACAACCTCTCTGGGCAGTTTGTTCCAGTGCTCTGTCACCCTCACCATAAAAAAGTTTTTCCTTATGTTTACCCGAAACCTATGCTCCAGCTTGTACCCATTGCCCCTTGTCCTATCACTCTTGGCCATGCTCTTCTTAATGCAGCCCAGGATGCCATTGGCCTTCTTGGCCACAAGGGCACATTGTNTGTTGTGTCATCGTAAAAGGCTATCAGATTAGTCAAGCATGACTTCCCTTTGTTGAATCCATGCTGACTACTCGTGATAAGCCACCTTTCCTCAACATGCTTTGAGATGGTGGCAAGAACAGGCTGTTCCCTCACCTTTCCAGGAATGGAAGTGAGGCTGACCAGCCTATAGTTACTCGGGTCCTCCTTCTTGCCCTTTTTGAAGACTGGGATGACATTGGCCTTCCTCCAGTCCTCAGGCACCTCTCCTGTTCTCCAGGACCTCTTGAAGATTATGGAGCGTGGGCTAGGAGAGTTCCTTTAAGTTGCTTCCTCTAGAGCAGTAAGGACTGGTTTTTGTCCTGTTGATTTGTTTCTAAGCTTTTCAACTTCTTTGCTCTAGAATTGCCTTTGTCCAGGTAGGGTGAAAGGGTTGTTTTGGTATCAGTGGGGTTATCTACAGACTCGCAATTTACCCACCTCGATTCCTGCGGCTGTACATCACTGCTCAAATATCATTCCTCCTAAGTATCTCTGCTTTAATGACGCAAGTACTGAGTTCTTTCTTATAACACCTCCTATTCTTCAGTACTCAAGATCAACACCATACTGGATATATGGAAGTATGCTTTTCAAAAAAAATGTGTAGATGCTATTTATAAGATTAAGTCAAGGTGTGGGTGTTTGAGAAATCTGCAAATCATTGGGTGGGGATTATTTATCCTTAGAAAAATTACTTTAAAAGCCATATACTTTTATAGCATGTTAGAATTATAATTAGTACAGAAAAAAGTGGCCCTAATCACCTCTAATCCATCCCATATATATCAAACGTTATTTGAATTTTAGTTGCTGATTCTGACCATCTGTACTGTGGGCAGAGCAAGATGAGCCTAGTGTTATATTTCAAGATGACTGAAAGTTGCAAAATAAACAGTATCAAAGATGAAAAGGCAGCCTGGAACATTGAATGGGCCCTTGGGATCTGACTCATGATTTCTGCTTGACAGTGGCCTTTTATGTTAGTCTAAATATGTGGCATAAATATTCATGAGCAATCCTGGTGACACATGCCACACAGTTTTTCAGCTGTGTCTGTAGATTCTTCACCTGGTACTTTAAAGATGCTACTGGCATGCTGCTAACTTACAAGTTATTTTATCCATTATGATGTATTGGATGTAATATTTCAAGATATCGTAATAAAGATTTTTTAATTATTATTTTCCACCTGTGCTTGCCTCCCAGATACCATTCCTTTAAAGCCTTAGAGAATTTCAGGGGAGATTTTTAGCAAGAGCTTGATTTTTAATTACGTGAAAAAATACTAACTCTTTAACAGAGGCTGCATTTGATACGACTGCTTATGTTACATGGAAACACCTTGAGACCTTTTCTTCATTGCTTTAGATTTCTACTGTCCAGTGAGACAGACAATTTAACAGTCATTCAATCCTAAAAGGAATGTTCTTTTCTCTAATTGATCTTTGGAAGTAATGTGTGCAGCTCATTGTGCTGTGCTTCCTTGGCTTCTCACTTGGTCTCTGTTCTTTTCATATTTACAAAAGTTCTTTTCATATCTACATTGCCAGAATGCTACTGTACCCTAAACCACTTTACTATGGGGCTGGGTCGCTGTCTGTGCTGGATAAATTCCAATTTCTTTGTTGACAATTTATTGTGCCTTGTTTGGGATTGTGTTGATGTGTGATTGTTATTGTGAGCTGATTTTTCCTTAGGTTGAATCCCAGAAATAACAAGATCTGTTCCTTGGCTTCCTCTCAGTTGCAAAATCTCCTCTACTTATTTTAATTTTGTAGCCACTGTATTTCATTTTGCCTGGAATTCATGTTTCTGTATTAGGATTTCATAAATAGCCTACTTAGTTCGAGTTAACTGAAGCTGCTAAATCACATCAAATAACTGGAGGATCACTAATTGTCAAGTACAGGATACGGAAATTGCTTTTTATTATAATGTAGTCCTTGCAGGTGCAGTACACAAAGCTGTTTGGATATTTTCCAGTTTTCTGCAGTTCTGGAGAATTTAAGCCCTGACGGAGCTTGGAGCTGCTCCTTGCTTCCTTCACACAGTTCACTCTAGCCCCTGGCAACATGCACTGTTCAGAATTATATCTGAACAGAGAGTTTGATGCCTTCAAAGTTAGGTATCTTGGTCCTTTGACGCCAGTTTTGTTATAAGTGAGACATAAAAGCTCCTACTACCTGTGTGCTTTGTCAATTGCAATTTCATAGTCCTTTTAAAGATGCAGAAGACAGTGTTATCAAGATCACTAGTGCTATGTACACAAGTATTGACTAACCAAGCTTGAGACTTACCTAGATGCTGAAGCTGTTCCTTAGTTTTCACATCCAGATTTTGACCTTCTTTTAAGAAAATCAAAGATATATTTCCAGATGGCTATCTCCCATCAAATCTCAAGTTAAACCAAATAGTGTAGTTTTGACCGAAAAAAAATCAAAACGGGAAGGTGGAAGGAACTATCAAATTAGATTACAAAATAATAAGGTTCTGTTTGGCACACTTCACTGATGTGCAGTAAACTGCCATGCCGTTATTTATATGATTAAAATTAGTGTAAGGGTGTAGGCTAGAGGCCACACGAATTCCACTGATTCCACTTTTCAGAGTTGTATAGCTCCTGGACTGTTTTTGACCCACAAGGCAGGAGTGGAATTCAAATAAAATGAATGAAAAATTGCATGGAAAACACAGTGATTTGTAAGTTTTTAGCATGACATTTGTGGCTGTCTGCTTTAGAAAAAAAAATCCCTGTATTTGTGTGCAAGGCTTTAAAGTGTGATTCTATGCTGAGGAATGAATGCACCATCCTAAGAGATCTGCTCTTTGTGTGTTCAAAATCAGACTTCCTGACTTCTGAGATGACTTATTAATGGGTTTTGATGGTATCCACAAGGCATTAAGATGACATGATTAGTTTAGTAATGGCAATTTAAAGAAAAGGTGGGGAGGAGTAGGAGAGAAGACTATAATGTATTTAAAAAATCCATTTGTACTTGTATTTTATTAGACAACTGCTTTTGTGGGGAGAGGGATGGAGCAAATCTGTGCTGAGACTTGGACTTTAAATCAACTCAATTACCAAGATGCTTTGTCAGATATTGTCCATACATCTTTTAAAAAGATTTAAATGGCCATACTAGTACCTTAAAAATAATTTCCAGCTGTTCACTCCCTAGAATGGAGACTCTGAACTAGAACATGTGAAGGAGATTATGGCAGAACTGAACAAGCGAGTCTACTTACAGGGTGGTGGGAGTAAGAGAGAAGCACAGACCAAGTCACAAGTAAGCTGAAACAAACTGAATGTGCAGCCTCATTATCTGAAGGAAACTATTTGAGTCTATTTTAGCAGATTTGGCATAGAGCTTTTTGCCAACTTCCACTTGGTTGCCTGTGATCCCTAAGTCAATGGCAGAGCAACAGTACCACCCATCTCATGAACATGGGTTTACAACCATGTTGGATGACTGGTGAGAAGAAGGTGTAGCAAAGATTAATGGGAATGGCATCATATTAGAGAAAACAAACAAACCTCCCCAAAAGCTTAGTTTAAATCTACAGTCCTGACCTGGATTTGCTGAGATCCCCAAAGTCCACTTATTAGCAAACAATTAAATATTGCCTAGTCACTGGAAGACTAGAAATGGGAATATCTATATAGACTCATTAAAGGAGAAACATCCTGAAGTGTTATAAAACTGGATTATGAATTCTTAGTGTATCCCCACTGCCCCTAATCTAAATATGCCCAGATATCATCTTGCCTTTTTACCACTTGCACATCCCTGGTATTGTTACATAGCAAGACCACTGGAGCTGGATCCATTCAGTCATAGTATGGGTCTGCATAGCAGCCACGAGTAGCCAGTTGCTCACCCCCTCAAAGTACTTATCCCTCACAAAACACTGGAAACAGCTGATGTGGATGCAGCCCTGGTCTGACTAGAGAGCCATGACCTTGCAGTACAGTAATGTGCTGTGTTTACACCATTAATTTAGCTTTAACTGCCTCACATTTAACTTGAATCTCCAGATTGCCTCTGTTTGTTTGCTTTATGCTGTTTTGGCTCCCACGTAATTCTGTCATCGGAAAAATGAAGTAAAGTGATTAATGATATTTAATTAAAACAATAAATTCATTAAATTAATCAATTTAATTAAGTCGATTAGCGAAATGAATTCCAGTAACTCAGATTCTGCTGCCTACTTTGTGTACTTAGTATGGGGGCACATTGTGGTGGACTGTCTGATGGGCACCAAGAAGTTCCCTAAGGCACCAATGTAATGCTTTAATCACCAGAGGCCTTGAGAGCCTGTGACGTGCCTCGAGTGACTTGTTTAGTATCTATTTCTCAATCCTTTTCCTCTCTTACCAGAATTAGGAAATGGCTTAAGAGGCACTGGTTTTTACATTTTTTGAATATTAATGTGCACCACCAAGAGATCACTAGTGTAGGTGTATTTATTGTTTGAGTGTCTCCTGCCATGGAGCAGGTGTCGTGAGGCCTGTTGAGAGTCATCTGCATTTGTTACCCAGTTTCTCTTTAGGCTGTAAGAGATCCTTTAGATATCAGCACAGCTCGTAAGAATGTTTAGTGAATTTGAACAGTACACAGTATAAGTGTAGGGAAAACTCCTATGAGATGCCATAGAGTGACTGCTAAAGATCCCAAACAATCAACTAATGTCAGCTAAGGAGGTTGTAACAGAGGCAAAATCTTATAGATTCATTTTCCTTGTAAGGTGAATTGAAAATGCTTTTGGATTGCATTGCCCCAGCACTGGAGAAATTTTAAACCCCCCAGATTTTCATGTTCTTTCTGTTTAAACAAAGGTGAGAGGTGAGGAATCTTCATAACATAAAAGGCTTTAAATTGTACTGAGACAAAAATCTGGATTTTTACATGCTGAAGCTGGTCACTGGATTTGTGCAGAATATAAGGCATGTCTGAACAGTTTGCATAGTCCTAATTAGTGTTACTTGCATACTCTAACTGCTGTGTCATTAAGCATTTGGTACTAAACAATAATCACTAGTTAAGATTAAGAACAGAAGAAAAACAGGTGTTGAAGGCAAGGAGTAGAGATACAAAGATGACAATGTTGTATCTACACCACTGGGTTAAGGAAGTTCTAACAGGCTGCAAGTACAGATCGCAAACTTGCAGATGCAGACTATATAGATCTAGGCTATACTTTCTG
Organism: Brachypteracias leptosomus; assembly: GCA_013401335.1. Taxonomy (NCBI): domain Eukaryota; kingdom Metazoa; phylum Chordata; class Aves; order Coraciiformes; family Brachypteraciidae; genus Brachypteracias; species Brachypteracias leptosomus. The sequence goes on from VYZX01006399.1 coordinate 29,337, forward strand.
AAGCATACAATGACTAATGTGTTCAAACATCTGAGTGTTCAAATATCTTGCTAATACATTAACATCCTAAGGCATCCAGAGTCTCTCCAATTCATCTCTAAAGCGATGATTTGAAGAGGGGATGGGTGGAGGCAGAACTTTATCTGTTCAGAGATTTCTGTTTTACAATGATATAGCTATAACTGATGATCACATGCAGAATTTCTGAGTCAAGAAGTAATCCCAGATTTTCTAAATCCCAGTCCAGAGTTCTGGTGTTTTCTAATACAGGTTTTTTTTCTTGTCTTTAGGTTCTTGTATTCTGTATTCAAGCTTGTATCTGAGAGATATCAAAGGTAAATATATTCCAGACAAACTCTTGAAGCATATAGCACAAAACTACAGAATTTAGAAGTTTCCAAGTTGTTTCCAGGGGATATACAGAATTCATATAGCATCACAGACAAGCCTGGAAAATGCCAAGGGACTGGACAGAGTACAGGAGCTGTCAAAAGCAAGCAAGAAAATAAAGCAGAAGAAAGGATGGTATATCCTGGAGAGGTCTGATTCCTGAGTCTGTAAAGAGAAACAGTGTAACTTCTGACACAGTTTGAGTAGAAATTAAGGGTATTGAAAGGAGCTGGATGATGTCTCCCCTGAGACCTTTAGAGCAATTAGAGAAAGGAGAGGATCAGGGGATATGTTTGCAGATAAAAGACAGTAGGGAGGCCTAAGACTTTGATTGTAGGATTAATTACTTGGATATTGATTTAGGTAACAAGTATGAAAAGCTAAGGAGGATGTATGTTTGCAAAAATACTTCTAAGAATTGATGCTGTAAAGAAATACATCAAGAACTGTATAATATGAGGCAATTTGGGGATGCTAAAACATGAAATGAATGTCAAGATACCAAATGTTTCTCAACAGTCTTTATTTCTCGTGGATTTTGATGGAACTTCATACGTTGGGAACCAGATCTGCCATTTTTTATGCATAGGGAGTCTTGTATTTTTGTTCCCCTGAGTAACAGCTCGAAATGAATGGAACTATTGGCAGAGTCAAATGCTGCACTGAGTGAATGGAACAGAATTTAATCCTCAGTTTTCACTCCTACACTGGCCAAATCCCTTTTCATTTGTGCATGAGTAAGGATGGAACAAATACCTCAAGTTTTGACAGAGTTATTTGTTAAACACAGACTTAACCTACATGCTTGTACTGCGGGGATGCTTATATTTCTGTTAAGTATACAGAGGGTAAGAAAGCAATGAATGCTCTTGTTTTAATTCAGTCCCCTCAATTAAGTAAAATATAAACACAAAAGGGTTAAGACATCTGGAAAGAGGTGAGATAATGGCAGGGCATGAGCTGTGATGTCTGAATTCAGCAGCAGTGCAGAGGATTTTTGGGAAGAGCAAACCGAGAGCTGTCAAAGAGGTGCCTTGTGAGAGCCAAGCCAATGAACTCTGGGGCAGGAAAGAAGGAAAATACTTGGAGGGATAGCCATGCTGAAGACTATGGAGGTGGATAATGAAGTCTCATGCTGTCTCTAAAGTGAAGACTGCATACAGGTGCTTTGGATCCAGCCATCTTGTTTGAAGCAGAGGCAACACTTGGTAGGTGATACTGTCAGTGCAACTTACTGATTTGTGCTCAGAACAGCTTTTATGTATGACTTGTGCTTTCAGGTGAGAGTGTTTATGCTTTTGTTCTTTAGAGCTTGGAAGGTATTGGTGTTCTCATTGATCTACTCTTACTGTTATTGAACTCTGTCTTTTGTAGCCAGTGTAACCCGCTCCACAGGTGTGTTGTTGTGTATTGACTCTCTTACCATCAGTGAAATATGTTTGTTGTTGGGATGGAGTTTATCATTTACCAGCAATACCAATTCACTCCTGCCTTAACTTCCTTGCTTCCTAAAGGAAGCCAGCTTTGACACCATTACCATGTAGCATTTTCTTGTGCTTTGCCTGCATTCCAAATAATTGCCTCTTGTAGAGTATAATTTAGTCCAAGTTGGTGAAAAACTGCATACTTTTAGAATTACAGGGGACAAACCCTCAGAAAACTGATCATTGACCAAAATATACTTTGGTTTGCAAGAACTAGTCGTTGATAGGACTGAGGGGTTGTGGTGTGTGGTTGTGGTGTTCTCTATACATTAGTATCTGCTAATGTGGCTGTGCACGCTATTCTGTGCTGTAGTGGTAGTAATACCCACTGGGTGGTCCCAGTTTTTTTGTGTACCTTGAGGAGAAGATAGTGTGGGTCTTTCAGCAGATTTTGTGGTATCCCTGCATCATAGGGCTGTCTCCTTTCATTCTTAATCTTCCTCTCATGCTCTAATCAACTTTGATTCTAAAGGGGTTGCATGACTGAGGCTTCTGCCACATACAAACATGCAAGAGAAGGGTAAATACAAAATCAGAAATATATTCTGAAAGTACCAGTCTCCCTACTCCAAACTTTGCTTAACATTTTTTTCAGTAGTGAAGGAGGTCAGAAAAGGTGGTGGGAGGAGAAAGTGTACATGTGCAGGGCCAGATCCAAAGCTAGCATGGGTGAAATTTGTTCAACTGTACACCCTGGAGTTGTGCTGATTTACCTCAGGTTCAGGCAGAGAAAAGACTTATAAACACTGCTGCAAGGCTTGGTCAGGCACAGTGGATTGGGGGTGCTTCCTATCCACAACACCACATTTGTGTGTTGAATTAACAAGTAAAACACATCAGGGCAACTAAACAAACTCCCTTTAACTGGTACTTCAGTGTGATGAGCTCATTAAGGGTAAATCAGCTAACACTCATTTCATGTTGGCAGAAGACCGGTGCATGGTTAATGCTGTCATCTCAACAGGAGATCAAGAGATATTCAGCTATGACATGACTCATTATTGCTAAATAGCAAATTTGTGTAGTTTCTTGTGTTTCATGAAAATGCTTGATGCACATTAAAGGAAACCTTTTGAACCCAAAGCTCATTATCTCTTTTCAGTTCATCAAGTTTGCAGGCAGGCTGTTGTACAGCCCAGTTTTCAGCACTCTCCTGTCAACTGCCTAATGAATATGGATATTATTTGTATTGCTCTTTTGGGGCAAAGGCCCAAATCTTGATGCCTATGTTTCCCCCTTGGCATTAACTAAGTTTGCAACAATTAGGGCCCAGTCTTTTGAAGTGTTGAGCCCTTAACTCTGGTGATTATAGCAGGCTTGGCATCCTGACCAGAAAGGCCATTGTGCCAGTGGAAATAAACAGAAAATCTTGACATGGAACCAGTTCCGTATAGTAATTTTTCCAGCTTTCTGTGTACAGTTTCTGTTCCTAAGTGAAAAATGGTTAAATATATTTCCTTTCACTCAACAGCAGATTTACAATAATGTTTAAATTTTGCTTGAGATTGATTTACTTTCATGAGAGGCATAGATTTTAAATTTTTTTTAATTGAAGTCATATTACGAAGAATTGATCAACTTCTTTGGGTGGAGACATACTTAAGAATAGTTTGAGTACCTGCTACATTTTCCTACATATTCCTACATATTCCTACATTTTCTGCTTAAATGTATCCAGTCCAAGCAGTGCCCAGTGGTTTCACTACCAAACAGTAATCAAATGGTAGCAAAGTTGAATGGAGTTAGAAGGACTTAGTAATGTAGTAGTGTCTCCATCATTATGTCTGGTTATATGTAGAACCTGCTGTTCTTCTAACACTACCAGCTGGTCTAGAAGAACTAGTCTTGAGTAATCTCAACTGCTAAATGAAAGCTTCAATGTGAATTGGGACTACACTTTGTCCTAGTTAACTACTCTATTATACTAGTTTCTTGAGGATGAAGTTGTAAAAGGGTAATGTGGATGAAATGTGTCCTGCCACTATTTCTGGTCAGTTCAGAGGACAGGCTGAGAGAGTTGGGATTGTTCAGCCTGGAGAAGAGAAGGTTCTGGGGAGACCCTATTACGGCCTTCCAGTATCTGAAGGGGGCTTACAAGAAAGCTGGGGAGGAACTTTTGCAAGGGCTTGTAGTAATAGGACAGGGATTAGGGCTTTAATGGCTTTAAACTGGAAGAGGGTAGATTTCGAATAGAAGACAGGAAGAAGCTCTTCACTATGAGATTGGTGAGACACTGGAACAGGCTGCCCAGGGCAGTTGTGGATGCTCCATCAGTGGATGTGTTCAAGACCAGGTTGGATGAGGCTTTGAGCAACCTGGTCTAGTGGGAGGTGTTCCTGCCCATGGCAGGGGAGTTGGAATGCAATGACCTTTAAAGTCCCTTCCAACCCAAACCATTTTATGATTCTAAGTATGTCACACTATTTTCATATGATACTGGCTTTTACCTTTTCCTAAGAGGAAACAGAAACCAAAGCTTGCCATTCAATGCTTATTCGATTTCAGTGGGCTCAGTGTTGTGGATATTGCTAATAATGAGTCTTCTTATTAAAACAGCTTAAGAAGTTGGACTGAAAGATAAAGAAATGGGGTTTTATATCTATCTATCTATCTATCTATCTATCTATCTATCTATCTATCTATCTCGTGAAAATATGTTTATATACAAGATTTAAGTACCAAAACCATTATCATTTCATCTGCCTGCATGACACAGCCTGAGAGATTTCAACAAATCCAAAACAACTGGAAGAACAAGAGAATTTGGCATACCATCTTTACAGCCTGAGTCACTGCATTTACACTTTTCTGGACCTAAGGCCAAGCACGCGGTCATATTGACCAACCATCCGTATAATTTGTTGCTGAATTTGTTGCTGGGTGTGCTGTCAGGGCTGCCTCTTGAGCAAGCCAGAACAAACTCCTAGGGCATAGCACTCAAGGGTGCAGTTAGCTGCTAAACACATAAGCTCCAAGACTCTGCCTAGACGAGCATCTTCTGTCTAACGCATCTGCTCTCATAGAGGTATTGCATGGCTGATGGCCAGCAGGCCAGGTGGCACCGAGTACTTTCCTAGAAGGGGCCCAAGCATCAGCTGCTACAAGGATAGAAGGAGTTTCTAAGCACTCTGTGCACAAACCAGGTTTAAGTAGCCTCTAAGACAGTAGAAATGCAAAATGTCAGGTTTGGAGAGTTCTCTGGGACAGGTCAGGTCTAATATATGTCAGGTCTATCATGTATTGATACAAGGTCAGTTTGCTACATTCAACTTTTCTTTACATTAAAGAGCTCTCCTCTATATAGAGAAGAGATTCCTCATAGTGACTTCAGTCAATATTTGATCTGTATTTTGTTAACCAAGACAGACTGACTTTCACTGACCTCGTTAGATGACCTTCAGCAAAAACTGGCAACTGTTTCATTTGCTGTTTCTGAGGTAAATGATCAGGTGAAAGAGCTTTGAGGTTTTTACTAAAATAAGAAAAGGAGAATCCATTTACCATCTTTGCAGTTCAGCTTGTTCTGTTTGACACCTGGTGTTGGACCTTATGTCAGTCTGTACTTTGGAGAAGTTCAAGTTCAATAAACATATCCTTAAGACACCATTTGGGCTAGACTAGGCACATAGTCAACACTCTCTTTTCTGTACATGGCATCCGGTATGACTTCAAAAGCCTAGACCCATGTTTAAAGTTCCAAAGACTATTGCTAAAGCCTTTTATTTTGACATTTAAAGTGTGCCTGAAGGGAGAGGATAATCATTCTATCTGAGACTGCATATGCCATGAAATAAAGGGGTAGCTTAGTGGGAACATAGCTAAATATGTGCACATCAGAGGCTACTAGAATTTATAAGTAAAGCTCCTTTTATTTAAAATACACCGAAGTAATGATAACGATAAAAGACCATTCCTAAAGATTTCCACCTGGTCATTAACATGTAAATCACTATCTTAATTATAATTCTACTTAATGAAAGATTTTTCAGTCCTTATTCCTAAGTGTTTTCAGTATTATTGAAATCATCAATTAGATTTGTTTTCATGCTTTGAGTTGATAGAGAAAGACTGAGCTGGCATTTAAATTTTTTAATACTGTGAATGGCAAAAAGGGATGGAGAACTGAGAGATAAGATCGAATGTTCCCTGTGCTTAACCTATAAAAACTACCAGGAACTACTGATGACTTTATGTGTGGTATTGAAAATACGATCTGGGCGAACAGTGTTTTACAGCTTGACAGAGAGAGTAATGACCACACAAAAAAAAGCTTTTCTTCTACTCCTCTTTCAAAGCAGACCTGTCAAGTCTCATGCTGTTTGCAAACAGCTACAGCCTCCTCCAGAATCCTGAATCAGGGTTGGAGGGGAGTAGCTCCTGGGCACACTTTGTGCCCTGGTAGGCTGTTAACTCTCGTCAGCCTGGCTTCTCCTTGTATATCCTCTCTTCATTATGTCTCCTGTGGTGATCCAGAGAGCTTGGGTAATGTGAAACAGACACTGATTTTGCAGGATTCAGTCTTTTTGCAGATGGGTGGAGACAGAAAATCCAGTTTTCAAAGCATTACATCCCTCTGGCGGTTCCTGCTTCTATTGAGGTTGGATCTGTGATGCCACAGAAGGCAGGGTTACTGTGATTGGTCTTCTGTTTGCTGACTTCTAACAAATACAGTCTAGGGTCAAGTGTGCTAAGGAAGCACAATGAACAATACATTAACTTAACTGAAATCATGGTCATTCATTGAGAACTGAAGACCACAGATGCCACCCTCCATTATTCAAACTAAAAAAATTTCCATGTTGAATTTGCCAGCACATTCTCAGCCCTGGTCAGTCATCTGTGTGAGATAATTGCATATGCTGTACTTGCAGTAATTCCAGTCCTTCATCATCTTTTTCAGTCTGGCTGCCATAGGCCTGCCAAACCCTTGCATTGAAGTGACAGCCTCTAATCATCCTTCTGAAGCCCCTCTCCTCATACTGCATTGTGCCTTTTGCTTGATAGTAGTGAGATTGCTGAACCTATGATTTCTAAATATATAATAGAGGCAAGTTCTGCAGAGATAATGTATTTTATTAGATCAATGATGAATCTGGGAAAAGCAAGTAAGCTTTTGGAGCTCCCAGTCCCTTCCTTGGGTCATTATAAGTGTATCTTCCTCAGCTGGGAAGCACTCACTTTCCTGACAAATGCTCTTAACAAGCTACCTGAACTCCTCCTTCATTGTAGAGTTTTTTCTTTATAATTTGCTGAAGGTATCATTGTCTGCCACTGACAGCCTGTTTTCAACTGACATTCAGGAGACTTCCTGCCATATGTTCCAGACCTTTCAGCTTTGGACCGAATTTGGATTTGAATTTTTTTGCATTTAGAATGAGCTTGATTTATCATTTTCTTTCCTCTGAATTAAAAATTGCAAGTGATCATATTCACTTAGAAACAAGAGAGTTTTCTTTTTTCAAGGGAAATGGTAGACCTCTGGGTTTGTTCCACCTCTGACCAAAATAGCATTATAGAAAAATCAAAAAAGCACATACTTTAAAAAGCCATCCACGCTTTTTTTCTATGGCTCTTTTGAAGATATATGTTTTTCACTTCTTCCAAAAATGTTAGCAAAGAACAATCAAATATCTGTCTATTTCTGCATTTTATCTCAGCATTTTCATCCCAATCAAGCCGATCCATAAGAAGGGTTTTTTCTTTAGAATTTTAAAAATAATTTTGCTAGGTAGGTGTCTCTTTAAGGTTGACTTGTCTTTGATGAGTTATGCTAAATTTAACTCTGAAGACTGAAGTTTTTCATTTATTCACAGGAATTCAGTTTAGTTAGGAAGGACAAGTATTTTTCTCATTATCAATTCTGTACTGGCAAATACCTTGGAAACTCATAAATGAAAAATCTTCAAGTGGCACATCAGAAGACATGGAGCTACCTTTTTATAATTGCTTACTTCAATCTTGGGTGAGTGAGAGAATTTTGTGATCAAAGCAATAGTATTACTAAAATAAGGAGACTCAGAAGTGCTACAGATCCTGTTATCTGCTAATCAATCTTATTGAGGCTGTAGTGCAGCTCAAAATAGAATAAGACCAGTTGATCATCTTACATGCATGACATTGGTCTTTGGAAACACTGGAGGTGATCACTACTAGGAAATGGCATCTGGCAGCATGTTATTCATAAAGCTGATGTAAGCTGAAAACTCTATAGGATTTTACAATCATATTATTCCTTCTCTTCTAGGCTCCCTGATTTGGCTGGTGATATTTCTCAAGAAGCTCAAGCTGTTACTTTCATTCTGCTTGTTACAGCTTGAAAAACATTTAGACTGCAAGCACAGGAGTAGTAGAAAGGAGAAGACGGGGAGCTAGGCACAGATGGCATTGATTATAAAGCAAAGCAGCTGTCAATATTATCTCAGAATAAGTTATTAATGATTAGCATTCCAGTTTGATATGTTGACAAGACCAAGCTTGCAGTTTAGAGTGTGCTAACTTGCGTGCCAAGGCAATATGGCTAAAAGCAGAGGAGAGGGACTAGCCTTTAAGGGTGCCTGATTGCTGACACTCACTGCTTTTTTCCGTAGGAGCTGCAATCATTTGCTGCAATGCCTCACATAATGAGCTTATAAGTATTTGAAAAATGGTTAAGAAGAGAAAGCAGTAGAACAATGTCAATCAGTTGGAACAAGTAACTCCTGAAGCATTTTGAATCTTGCCCTTCTCTCATGCCAAGATCAGTATGCATCTGTAAGTATGTTGTTTAGGCATGTCCGACAAGAATATGCTCTCACATAATGATGGGCTCTGTCAAATAGCTTTTCATTCTCTTGAAGTGCTAACTGTGGGCTCTTTCCAGAAGCAGGATATTGAACTAGGTAGACCATTGGTGAAAGACAGCTTAACTCCCCCACATGACCTCATTTATTAATTGAACGAGCATGGCTTTTTATTAACCTCTTTCTCACTCAACAGTGTGATCCATCTCCCACCCTGGAAGTGTGTTTACTGTAAAATATTTACTACAGCTACTCTTATTAGCTTGAATTCTAGCCTCCCTGAGTGGTACAATATGGAAAGGATATTGTACTGTACATGGTTGCTATCTGAATGTCTCAAAGGAGTGCTCTGAAAACAAGTGTGTCTATTACATACCTGTGATAAGCACCTGCCAGAGTGTAGTATGTGTTAAAATAAGAAAGTGATAGAGAGGTAACTATATCATATGACCATCTGAAAAACTGTGAAATAAAGTGAAAAAGTAAAATGCATCATCTATCAAAAAGAAGGAAAAAAAACAATCCGTTTTTAATTTTTAACCAAGGAGCTTTAGTTGAGGTGTTTCATGTCTGTCTTCTCCAGAGTGCATTTTTAAATTTCTCTTAAAGATATCAAAGGCAAATCCAGCTCTCCTGGGTTAATATTTTTGCTTATATTTGTTTCTTTAAGATTATTTAAGTGCACATGAAAGACTTTACAATGTTAAGCTTGCTTCTGAAATGAAGGTTTAGAAATTAAAGCATTAAACCAAAATTTCTTCAAAATGCTAAGTCAAGTGCTGTGAAAAAATCCAAGTATACTATGTCAATCCATTTGTCTTTAAACAACCAACCTAGTAAAACTTACAGGAAGAAGATTTATCTAGAAATTCTGTCTGTCTTCCCTGAAATGCTCCTGTTGTGGTTTAAGGTTT
>VYZX01006401.1:0-15194 GCA_013401335.1 Brachypteracias leptosomus
AAGGTAAACCCACCACAGTGTATTACACAAATAGCAAGAGATCAGAATAAAGACAGTTTTCATTTACTTGACAAATGAGGCTTTTAACTCAACTCCCTCCTTTTTTGCAGTAATGAATGATTTTCCTGATCAGTTCACGTGGAATATATTGCATTAGGACAGACAGATTACAATGAAATGCAGGAAAAGGAACTGAACTGAGAAATTCATAGTATTATCTCCCTCCAGTGTATGTTGCCCTAAGTAATAATATCCAGGCAATAGTCACAAGTACAATAAATCAGAAGGTTGAAGAAAGACCAGTCAGAGTTGTCAGGGATTTGGGTTTTTTTCCTTTTCTTATTTCTGGTTGCATAACATACCACGCCACAAGAAGACATGTCGATCACAGTTCACATGGACTGTGTTAGCATTGAAGCTATGCTGTTGTGAACAGAGACAACACATCTGCAGCCTCCCTAGCTTGTCAAAAAAGCAGTATTCCCTCCCAGCTCACAAACATAGATGAAAATCTGCTAGTGACAAAAAATTTATAAATTCCAAGCTAATTCAATCACACATACTACCCATCTCAGTTCTTGAAGCAAACAAGGAAGATGATTTCACCTTTTTCCTCATCACAAGGAGTTTGTCTATCACCCAGACTTTACAGCCCCTTGCCAACCTAGCCCCACGCTCAGGCAGTTTTGGTGTAGGTTTAAAGCACGTTTTCATTTCTTTTCTGTAGATTACTTTACGATCCGGCTTTGTTAAACACTAAGTACTTCCCCATCATTGCATGGTGCTTGTTAAGCAAAATTTGCATTCCCTTTGTAGAAAGTAAGAAAATTTTTTTTCTATCACCTTTCACTTCCTTTCAAATCCAGAAATTTTTAATGCAAGGGATGAATATAGTTGCTTTTATTCCAAACTATTATTCACTTATGGGTAACTGAAGATCACATCATAGTATCATTATGTATACCATATGGCTCTTCTATAGAAGTGAGCTTTAGGAACATAATTACCAACAATACTTAGTGGCAATATGTTCCATGTAGTTAACAAAAGAATATGATCAGCGATGTAGAAAAAGGGTTAAGACTAATTTAGTATATTATGCAGTATAACCAAGGCCACAAAAATCATATATATGTGTATATATATACGCAAGCCTGGGTGAAGCACTGAATGCACTTCAAGCACACTATTGGCCTGTTTTAACTCAAAGAGTAGCTTCCAGTATATTAGCTAGAATCTAAGAAGATATTATAGTAAGCTAAAGAAACCAAGGAACTTATCAAGGAATAGTATAGGCATCCAGGCAAGCACTTCACAAAATCAGCTGCCCACCCATACTAGGACAGACACTTCAGTGCAACCAGGGAAATAGAGTCTATTTTTGTACGAGTAGCAGCAAAAGCGAAGGTGTGGAAAGTGATTTAAAACCACTTCTTGAAGTATGTTCTGTTCAAGGACTTGCAGAACACACATCCAGAGCAGTCTGTGAGCTTGTAGGAAAGCTAACTGCATCCCATCATCTTGGTCTATTATGCAATACACTGAGGAGATAGTTCAGTCACGGGGAACAGAACACTTTCAGAGCTCTGGTTTGAAAAATGGTGAAATGTATTAATACACATACACACACGCAAGCAATGAAATGTTGCAGAGTCCAACTCCTCAAAAGAAAAAAAAAAAGAGATCTCAAGAGAAAACCAGCCATACACACATGTCACTAGGGAGTTCATACATTGCCTTTGTCTTGAGATAGCAGCCTTCTCACTGTCCCTAGACCATTATCTAAAAATATGCTTTGGCTTCAGGCTGTATTCATAAAACAGATCACTCCAATTGCCTGCTATAACATATTACCTAAAGGAAATAAATCAGAAGTCCAAAGAGGAAAAAGAAAACATAACCTAAAAAATTGAGTGCTTCCTGTCATCATAGACATCAAGGTCCTTTCTTCAGATTGTCTTCTGTGACAGAAATGCAGACCAATAAGTGAGCTGAACACCCACTAGTGTAGTTAAACAATCTCTAGATTATGTTGAACAGTTAACAAGTAGGAGAGCAACTTAAAACACTCAATGTTGCTTGAATGCACGTTTACATGGATCTTTGCACCTAAAGTTTATACCTAATTAGCAAGTAGTGTGGTTTAATGTACCTGTACTAGAAAAACACTTAGCTCTGAGGATTCAACAACCACATTATATGCCTTTCAGCTGTGCTTTCCCCAGTGTTTGCACACTCAATGTAGTGGGTCTGTCTGAGCTGATTTTCCCCATACAGCCTTCATGCTGCAGTACTGGAAGCCAGAAGGTGTTGATAACACACAGCCTTGTTTTGACGGGGTGTGTGNAAGCTCTAGCACATAGTGTATTCCATATCCAGCTGGAATGCAAAGGCACAAATAATTTGAGATCTCATATTAGATCTCATAACCTTAAATGGTTAACTCCTAAAAATATGCAAATTTACCTATAAAGAATTACTTACCTAAGCCCTCCTGAAAATTAAAAAAAAACCCTTTTGAAGGATCCATTAATAAAATACTGAGCCTAATAAGCACTTCTAATTAAAGGTTTTCTAATTTTTAGTGCTTTGGAGAAAGGTGTAACATTTCAGATTCAGGGAAAATACACTTCATATTTTTCATCACTTATTATTTCTAGATATATCACATGCTGCCTGTTAGCACTGTATAATGGTGACCTACCTTTTCCAGCGGTACATCTCCATCCTTCAGATGTTATATGATTGACAAAAGATTTATTTTTTTTAATAGACATACCTAGTGTTGTATGATAAGAAATCCATATTAGTATATAAAATACTTCTTTTAGTAGGAAATGTATTTCTGAAATCCAACTGAAGAGCAATAAAGATGCATTCTGGAGAGTAAATTCTAAATGTTTTAACCAAAAGAAAAAAATACTCATGTTAATCAAAACAGTGATTACAGAAACATGACCATCCTTAAAGGGTATTAAAAACAGAACTTCACTGAAACAATGAGTAAATTTTTTTTTTAAAGGAAGACATCTCTTTCTTGGGCATAATTTTTGTTTTCTGAAATGCTTTTCAACCTGTCATGTATAACCTGGAGCTTACTTACTGAAGAAGGCTTTCCAATGAAGTAATTGTCCTTGAGAAAAACACTTCTATAATCCCAGCCTTGTCTGAACTGAAGGACTACAGTTCTAAATAAAGCATTGCTAATACAAATTAAACCTTGAGTGAGATTTGTTTCACTTTCTCACACAGAACAGTAGCAAGATGACTACCAGGTACTTAGAAAGATCAGATTCAACCCCCTTGCTAACTGAATGCAGACATCCACTCACATAAAAAAATACTAGTAAAAAATTCACAGTATACACAGATACTAAGTCTTTGAGACACTAATTTCACTTGTCACAATGCAGCATAAAATACTCAACTACTAAAAAAGGGACAGTAAAGCTTTTAGTTGGTTATCACCAGTTTCTGTAAACAGCAAGAAGCATTTTGCATAATATAGCAAGAATAGCCTGATACAGCTCTTGTACATGCAAAATGATACAAAGTCACTGAAAATGCAAAAGGTTCCACCATCAAATAACAAATTTAAAAAAAGCAAATAGAGAGGCAAACTTTTAAAAACCATGTTTTAAACTAAGCTTGTCCTGTCATTTATGAAACATCAAATAATGTCCAAGCAGCTACATCAGAGGCAACTTCACAGTAATTTCATTTAAGTTTCCATAAATGTTCACGTTGGGCTTCCCCCACCCTCTATCACCCGTAAAAGAGAGTACAAAGAAGTATTTCAGAAAGTTGGAAATTGTAGTGTGACAAGAATCCTTTATTGCAGTTCAGTCCATAGTAGAGTGTGTTAAAGTGATGGATGAGAATCCACTTTCTGCATTTCCTCTGTTAGTATTCACAACATTTCCTATCAGAATGGAAACACACACAGCTGTGCTTACTTTGATTGAAACGGGACTAAATTAGACACAGTCCTATGGTAATAGCACACTTAGTTTAAAATACATGCATATGCAGTCACATACTCACATTTTTTAAGCTTCTTCAGTGTATTTAAGACAATAAAGGAGTTAACTATTTGATCCTCTGGCAATTTTTCCCTAAAGCACTTTTTAAATACAATCTAGCTTTTCCTGCTGAAACACAAAGTAAAGGACAGCAGGCTACTTACCATGGTGACCAGGTTGTCTCCTGCCTCTTCACAGCACCAGCTAGATACCTGAAGACTGTTCAGATAGTTATTTTACATGTAGTCTAGACAACTAATTTCTCTAGTTCAGAGGTCTTACCACTGATGAGTCAACTACAGTCTTTATCTGCAAAACAATTATCTACCTTGTGATTCTTTCTTACATAGCTTTTCTTTGACTGACATAAAACTTGTACTTTTTCCTACTGTGCAATTTCCAACCTCACTTCTTTCCCCAGTCACATTCACCATTTAACAAGATTATTTTGAATTCTCAGTATATCTTCCAACATTTAAAACTCTTGATAGTTGCTTTCATTTTGGCTTTGTCTGAAGACTATCAGTCAAAGCACTTATGAAAATGAAGAATAGTGTGGGCTGAAGCACCAGAAGATCTTCATGCAATTTCCATGAAAATACTAGACTCCCTTCCTCGAGTTTTCTGACCATTTCTGTACCCTGCTGATTTCATTTAGTTGATTTTTTCCTACACATACTAAAGTTAGGCTTCTCTACCCATCTTTAACAAGATAACCTTGTGGCCACTCCCTGTACAGTTCTATGTCGTGTTTGATAACCACATATTTGTCACAATAATGTCTCATGTCATGTCAGAATTGTTTAACAGCTAGCTGCTGCCAAAAGTCCACAGAAAAATCAAGAGTTCTCACCAAGTTTAGTTTTCCTAGTCTACTCGCTGTCTGCTCCAAAGCACCAGAACTGGTTCAAGGAAAGGGACCAGAATAGTAATGACACCAACTTCTTCTTTGACTGCAGATAACTTTTCAAGTGATGCAGTCCTCTAACATAAATCTTCAGCTTTATTAAGCAACTTCACATAGTTCCTACTTTTCTCTGTGTAATGGGACAGCATGCATTTGTGCCTTTAATTAATTGGAGACACTGCAGTTTAGTACCTCTGAAGAGCTCCTCAGATAATTTTACTGACCAATCCTCTGAGTTTCATGGAGCCTGTCATACTGAAATCTATTGCTTTTAGTTTGCTATTCCTCCCTCCTAATCCAGGAAACATGACTTACACTGGTGACAGCTGCTCTCACTTAGTGTTCCTTCAACCTTGACAACTTTAGCACTTTTATTCTGACATATCATAATGAAATTTTCAAAAGCCTACACCTAATGGCTTTCCTATTTGCATGAAAATATTCTCTGAACACGTTTAGGAAACTGTTCTGTTTCATCTCCTCACCAACAGATTCCTGGGCACTTAAAAAAATCTCCTACAGCTATCAAGTCTCACAATGCAAACAGTGGTCAAGAAAAAAAAAAATCACTCATCTATGATTGACTTATCTTTTTTTTTTAAGAGAAGATAAATGTTATTTAATAGTGTCAAGCCTACTTTGAATTCGTGGTGCTTTCAACTGCATAACAAAGATGAATTATACAAAACATTTTTACTATACTATTCCCCTTTCATAATACCGAGAAAAAAACCCCAACCTTTTATTCTACCTGAATCTGATTTTTTTTTTTTCCCCCACTGGTATCTACTGGTATCTATTGCAGCCAAACCAATTGAGGCCAAAGTCTGTTCTCCTGAAGCCCAGGGTAGCGAGCTTGCTGTGTGTCCTCCTTGCTGCCCTAAGCATCTCAAACTCCACCATGTCATCATCGCCCTTGAGTTTCACATTCCCCATCAGCACTCCACCCCCCCCAGTTGGTGAGAACAAGGTCCAGTATAGCACCTTTCCTCATTGGCTCCTGTATCACTCGGAGGAGAAAGTTACCATCAATATATGCCAGGAACCTCCTGGATTGCTTATGTTGTGCTGTTCAAGGTAGCAGCACTTCTGATGGAAAGCCAAAGCAAATTTCATCATTAAAGAGTTTAATATTTCATTAGACTTCATTAGAGAAGATAACAAAATGAGACCATTGTCCTAACGTAATGCACAGAAACTGAATTAAATCTCACATAAATTTAAAGGTATGTATTCACTCAGCCTAAATTGATTAGACACACACTGTTTTTTATTCAAGGTTCTGCTTCATATAATGCTGCAGGCCTACAGATAGACCTGAAAAAGGACCAAGCTAAAACCGTGGAAAACTACACTGTTACCATTTCTTAATTTTCAAGTGCTTAACTATACAACATTGATAGCTTTCTTTTCAAGACAGTACATTGAGCAACACAGCTATCGCACTGTGGTCCAGCCTGTGTGTGTTCCAGTTTTCCTGGCTGGTCTATCAGAAAACTAAGGTTTTGTCATGCTTCCATCAATAATAATTATTTATTTATTAATATTCTCACAACATGGTGAGGCTCCTCATAAAGAAACTCCATCTGCTCTGAAGTTTTTATTATGGAAGGGAAAGAAAAAAAAAATACAGTCAAGGAATGGCAACGGCAAACAGGGTTTTATCCATAGAACTTCATTGTATATTACATCCACAAGCAAATGTATGGAGCACAACACAGAGTCAAATACTGTCTTTTGAATATGAGCCAGGAAAAACTACCATTGGGATACTAACTAGTCATTGGAAGGAATAAAAGAGGACTTGGAAAACACAGCTTATGTCCCAAGAAATAGGGTAGGAAACTGTTGCTGTAACAAATATGATACAGCCCTTTACACAGACATAAGAGTCCAGAGGTTTTTTTAAAAAAATCATCATGTATTGTTGCAAAATTAAATTTACAGTCCCAATATTTTTTAAACACTTCACGTCAACATTTTAATATTTTAAGATGTTGGACTTCCACACTAAACATAGCCCCTCATGGTGTTTAAGTTGAAGTACGTCTGCAGATTCTTAGAGTTTATTACTCTAACAGAAAATATATTGGTATGTTATGAGTGCATCATGAATGCGAGTACAAATAAGTATGTGTACTCATGATCTAGCAAGAATAGTATTGCTGACTTAGAGCAGAAGACATAATTACAGAAGTCAGAGTACAAAAGAAAAGGAGGAAAAACTGCAAATAATGATTTATTCAGGTTTACTACTGTCAGCAGTTTTCAAACAGTCTCATAAAGGAACTTTTCAGTTTAAAAAGTACAATCTGTCTGACTTGAAAGTTTAGCACTGAATGAAAATTTGTTAGTGACAGGAAGGGGAAGTGCGGGAATTGAAAGTCATTCATCATTGTAACACTTACCACAGACTAAACAGAGATAAAAGATTCTGTACAAACCATAGCGTCCAGTATACCAGCCTTTTTGTTAACTTGTCATATTGGAACATACAAGATGCATACACATAAAATGATTACTTCCAGGGAACAATGTATAGTATTTCCCAAGTTATTTTTACCATTGAGCAAAGATATTCTCTAACTACGCCCCAAAGATATTAATACCCAAGCTCCTTTACTATGTATAAAATGTTTTTAGTGTAACTTTTTCTTAAAAAGGCATTAGCACACTCACTGAAAAAACTCCTTGCATTAATTTGCATAGAGGAAAAACTGTTTAATAAAAAGAATATATCAAAGAGCCTGAATTACCTCTCTATAGCTGCTAACAAAGCAACACCCACCCTTCCATCTAGTTAGATTCTAGATCCTTTGTGTTGAAGGGAAATAGTATTTGAAAGGAAATAAGTTGAGAGCATGCTAATACTGCGTTAAGTGCTAGTTACTGCAGTTCAAACAGACATGGTACATGTCTGCTGTTAAATGTGGAAATTCATTATTGATTGAGAGCTATCATGAATGAAAAAAATGGAACAATATTAATCACATGTCTTTTTTTGATACCGGTATGAGTTTGCAATACACCATGTCAAGAAATCTCTAAGAAGTCCAGTATGACATGACACAAATTAATATCCAGTAATTGATTAAGCTTTCTATCAGCTAATAAGAGAAAAGAACATAAGGCGTAAGAATCACTCAATGAGCCTGAATCAAAATATATTAAAAAAAATAAAATAAAAATCAACAAGTATTTCACATGACATAAGGATTCCTTCCAAAACTTCTAACTCAAATTTTTTTGGTGAGCACAAACCTACACAGACAACTTGGCTTTATTTTCTACTAGGTTGTAACAACAAGATTGTCATCATATCTTCTGAGTTTTCATCCTTTACTTTTTGATAAATATAGAACACTAAATTACAGAAAACAATATGACCATAATACAAAAGCTTTCTGAACATCATCACATTGAAAACCAGAGCATTTACGAAACCGCTGGTCAAGTCAAGGTATGATTGCTTATTAATTCTAGTTACCCAGGAAAAGTCAGAAAGCAGGATTAAATCAGAGAAAAGTAATTATATAGAACCAGTTCCACACACCTAGCTGGAATGCTTACTTTTACGTTCTTGGCAAGATTTATCTAGTATAGATATTTCATAGAATTCATGTACACAGGACAACTGGATTACATTCAGTTACATTAATCCTCTTAGAAATTAATCATATAATGATTTTCCTTCATATTAACAGCTTCCATATTATCCAGAGTTGATCCTGAATCAGGAGAGTGGTGAGGATCATTAATTTTAATTATTGAAGGGCAGCCATTGTATAACCTATAATGTACAGCTGCAATTCCTATTATTATTTAGCATACTGACACCAAGCCATGTTTTACCAGAAGAGCAAAAGCATGTACTTTGAGTTTAAAGCATCTTGTTTCACTACAAACATGAAAAATGTGGGGTTTTAAACATGTATTTGTCTGTTCATGTTTAACACTGCCTGTACATAACCATTTACAGAAAAATGGTTTTGAAATGAAGACGTGATTCACCTCTTCCCATAAAATGAGGCATTATTTATATCAAAAAAGCATAGGCTCCTCTTTCCATTTCTCTGAAGTATTTTAGAATGTAATTTGGCCTAATTCTTGTGCTGCCATTCACAAAGTATTCATGTAGATTATAATGTCAGCAGAAACAAATTCAGTGTTCAAAACAGTATTTTTTATAATTTCATATCAGCAATTCAAATATTCCTATCCCAAAAGTAGCATAACAATTACAGCCCTGTATGACAATCCATAAATCTACAAACATGCTCTACTTGAGACAAAGGTCATCACACGGAGGAAAAACGTGTTGTAAAATAAGAAAATACAATTTCAAAAATATATTGTTGCTTTTTTACGTTTTCTGTAAATTGCAGATTCTACTGTGAAACAGGCAGTATACAAGAAGTAATTACAAGCTGCTTAAGAAAAAGGTAGTTTGCACCTTTATTGATCCAAGTTTTAGGTGGAAAAAAGTCAATGTTTTCAGAGGTAAAGATGCCTGATGTACTTGATTTTCTTATTTAATATCAAAATTACATTGCTTTAGAAGCAACAACTTTTTTAAAGCTGCTTTTATTGCTTTTGATAACTGGATTTATGATCCTGATCACCTAAAAAGTTAATCTGTTCACTGCCATGCCCACACTTCACTACCACCACAAAACAAAAGAATCTATACCCTTCCAAGTCCATTGATTTCTTCCAAAACAAATGAATGTAACCTTTAGGCTTTGATTCTCCAAAGCACTTAATTAGCACACACTTCAAATCTGCAAATCTGTGGAAATTCAGCAGGCATTCTGCTGCAGTGCATCTTCTTTATTCCTTTTTACTTTTTCACAATGTTCCTTACTCACATTTTGTTCCCAAAGAAAGGTGTCACCCACAGGCCATAACACTGATTAATACCTTAAGCAACTAACAAACCTCTTACATGAAGAAAGGCTAAGGCCCTGTTTCCAATGATTGCAAATCATCACATATCAATATATAACTAAAAGAATGATTTTTTTGTTTAGCAAACATTTAGGAAGAACTGTGGACCACAAATGACCTTTTATGTAAAATAAAAATACCATAAATTACACAATTAGGAGTATGTTTCCTGCCAAATAGATCTCAACTACTCTATTTAGAATCATGTTGATTATCATAAATTTATAATTTTGATTCCCTTACAACCACTACATGTACTATACTTTTGGCTGCAGATTAAATTATACAGCTCTAAAAACTGGAGGTCTTGCTTTTGCCACAGTCAACAGCTAAAGAAAAGAAAAATTCCTCAGTGAATTTCTCACCTTATACTGATGGATAAAGAATGACTGAAATACAGAATACCAGATGTGTTCCCTACCGAATTCTCAGTTTATTAACGGATTGAGCTGGTGCCAAGATAACTTGAATTTTGGATGTGTTCTACACTGCAAAGAGTACAAACTTAGGAGAACTTCTGTTAGAGAGAAACTAACTATACACAGGAATTAATTCAAGTTGCACTGAATGAAAACAGTCTTCCTAAGAATGTATTTGTAAAACTTGGAAATAGCCAGGAACAGGGTATGACTATCTTACCCAGATCGACATGAAGCAAGCATCATTCTATCCAAGCTCACATTAGTCAGGATACAAGACAAAATTCATCCATTTGGTAGTTAAAAAATTAATAATTTAAAAATCTATATATCAAACACTTCACAAAATCTAGGCCAAACTTCATATCTTATCTCAGAAATGAGAGCTTCCAAGAGCACACACTTAAGTATAAATTTAAAAATCAATCCAAAGTTTTCAAGTTGTAGAAAAAGTACCTTTCTGTCCTATGAAAAAAGCAGTAAGTCTCCCCATTCACATCAAGGCCAATAGGCTAGCTTCCCTAAAACAAAGGCAGATGGACAGCGTAAAGAAAGTCTTTTGGGCTTTTTTTTAACAAGAAGGTAAAAAAAAAGAAGGAAATTTCAGCAATTATGTTCTGATTAATTTTACAGAGTTCTCAAAGACAATCTGTCTTTAGTAAAAAAAAAGTTTCAAAGCCACTCAAAAATGCAATCATTGCACAGTATTGATTGCATCATTTCCTAGGCAAGTCCTATAAGCAACTGAATCACTCTCGCATCAAGTTCCTTTGGTACCTGGTAAATTCCTGGAGTTCCTTCACCAGTCAGTAAGAAATTCCAACTTTGTTTAGCAGCTGAAAATGTTGTTGCTTCTCTCCCTTTTTCCCAACCTTCCTTCTAACCAATAACTTAGTTTACAGATATGGACATTCTGTTCCAGTTTAGAGACAATTTAAAACATCACTGAGAATTAGACTGAAGACACACAGTATGATCATATAGGTGCAAAAAGTGAAAGCAATTGCATTTTTCATGGCTTTTCCTAAAAGCCAGGGCAAAATTCTTTCCCCCAGTAACACTTTTTCCAATAAGCAGGTACAACTTCTGTTCCAATGAAAATAAAAAAATAGTGGTTTATCTAGGGATGGACATTAAACTGAGTAACTGTTTTCTAAGATAAAAATCTATATCCATATCCAAAAGAGAACTGCACTGTTTGGGTTCATTTTAATTATCAACATGCTACGATTATAAGAGTCCCATTCCATTTTCCCACTTGTTAGCTCTTCTCCAGCTTTGTATTCCCCTACAACTCTTCCAACATTTACATGAGAATTTGGAATATACAGACAGCAAGGTTTAAACTACAAAAATTATTTCACATCTCATTGCAGCACAAAGGCAGCAATTTGTGCACTAGGGAGTACCACGAGGATGCTTTTCTTGGTTGCAGTCTACATATACAGCTTGGGGAATTATTGTGGCACCAACACTTCTCATCTTAATACACAGAATCAGACAAGACAAGTCCTACAGGCCAACTAGCAAGTGAAATAGATATCACTATTTAAACATTATTCAGAATTTGTGGTCATATGTATTTTGGATACTATCTAAATACAGCTAGCTAACTCATGCTTTTGCCATAGCACCATGATATTGCTTTGAAACAAGAAAAAAAACACTGATTTTGTTAAACCTAGCTACACATTTTTTAATCAGAGGAAGCTTCCATCCATTTCTGCAGAGGTACACCAAACTTCAGAAAAAAAAGGAAACTAGCAATCATCTGTATCATCTACTCATATCTGCACTCCAAATGAACTACTCGTATTTTTTTCTGAATAAGAACCACACTGAGTCAAATAAACTGGTACAATGAATTGGTTGGTTTTGCTACAAAAGAGCAGCCTGAGAGTTCCAGGTAATAAAATTCATTAGTTACAAACTCTGACAGAGCTAGAAACAAAGTACAGCCCTGATACAGCTGGCCACAGAGCCTTCCCCTATGCCCAAGAACAAACTGGTTTAGCATCTCTTGCTTACCAATAAGGGTCTTAAGGAATGCTGAGGTGTGAAAGCATACAGGGAGCCAGTCAAGAACTAAAGCATGCCATGCAGCACTGCCTTCCCAGTTCAGGTCACTCAGCACCTTAAACATAAGGTTCAGAAGAGATTAAAACACCCACTTCCATTCCTCATTATTCTTTGGAACATGTAATTCTGCTCCAAGATTGGGAGAACAAAATTCACATAATATTGCTCACATAGCCCAGGAATTGAAGCAGCAGGGGAGAACTATTTTATTACCTTTAGCTCCTTCCAGATAGGAATAGCTACTTAACTCTCTTTACCAGAAACTGGGGGGAGTTCCTGGGCAGAATTTCACAACAAATCAAGAAGTTCAATGAAAGATAACAGAGCTGTAGCATGGAAATCTAAACATCATCTAGCTCACCAGCAAGAACACACACAAGACATTGAATAATCAGACATTGCTAATAATTATAATGATAGCCCCAGTCCTTTATTTTCAGATTTTCTTTCTGTGCTTTGAGACTTGAGTATAATGTATAAATAAGCATAAAATTATTCTTTCTCAGGGATCAACATGGACCTGCATAGTGAAATAGCAGCAGTTTGTACCCTTTATAAATATAAATCTGTA
Organism: Brachypteracias leptosomus; assembly: GCA_013401335.1. NCBI lineage: Eukaryota > Metazoa > Chordata > Aves > Coraciiformes > Brachypteraciidae > Brachypteracias > Brachypteracias leptosomus. The sequence continues at coordinate 12,946 of VYZX01006401.1, forward strand.
AGTATATTTTAACTTTCTCTGAAGTCACTGTAACTTTTCCCTATATAACTAGCTTACAACAGCAATTTAATAGTTCATACGAGTTAATAAAATATCTTAAAAATTCAGTGATTAGATTACATAACAAGTAATTAAATGCACCTTGTAATAATCACATTTGAAATACATTTATTATGACAACAAGGAGTTGGAATGGATCTGTACATGTACACTATTGCTCTCAAATTAATATAATTGAAACCTCCTGGTTTTGTTATGATCAGCAGTATAGATTCAGCAGAAATACTGACAAGTTGATCAGTTTTGGTATGTAGCAATATCACAGATTCTGTGCCATTGCTCATATCAGCACTTCATCTTGCTTCATCTGCCCACCACTGTCCCAGCATTTAAACCAGGAAGTTTTTGAGGGAGATTGTTTTAAATTTCTTTTTAAAGGTAACACAGCATGTCTAAGACAACAATTTCTGAAATTCACAACTATGTGCCTGTACTGACTGGACAACTGTGTCTAGAACCTCACACTTTTCTTCCCCTTCCCAGCACTTGGCCTGAGGAGTAGGCCCACAGAAATAAACAAATCTTCTCCCTTCAATTTTTTTAAATACATATTGGTTGGGGATTTCCTGCATGCATAAAGAAGCATTAAATACACTCTGTCCCTGCAAGTGTAATATTACTAGAATGCCTTCAAAGAAGTCATTGGGTATCCTGCTTACAGTTTTCATAAAGGAAAAGTGCAGTGGATTTAAAATCTTAAATACAACAGAAGGAATTGCACAGAGATTTTAAAGCGATCTTTCATTTCTTCAATCTAAAAAAAGGCATCAATATCACGCAAGAATTTTTAAACCAACACAAAAGATTCTTACCTGTATCACTATATTCTGTTTCAACTGCTACCAAGAATTAGTTTAAAAGGAAAAAAAATCACCTCAAAAAACAAACTGTCATAACTGTAAATAAAACATTTCCATTAGTATTCCATTTTATTCAAACTATTGTAATTCCAGAACAAGAATTTCATTGATTAGAAGTTTCAGCTGGACAACATGTTTTTCAAGAGCTGCTACTTCATTATGTAGGTAGTGTGATTAATATTTAAAACTCTGTTAGGCATTTTTAAGGCAGTTCTCACCACTGTTAGAATCTGTTGTACTCTAGACGGTTGTGATATAGCTAGTAAATGTCAACGGTTGGCAGCAGCATCAACAGCAATGATTAACTCAGGTCAGAAGGCTTAGGTATTTAGTTTCTATACCTCAGGAACAAGAAATGCTGAATAAAGTTTTGAAACTGCTCACATTTTCTAGCTCTAGACTTAAGTGTTTATCTCTACATTGCTTTCCAGATATATTAAAAAAACAACCCCACATCCATCTTTTTAAAGTTCCTCCAAGGAAAGACAAATAAGAATCAGTAAGCAACAATCTAAACTTGAACTCTGAGGGTCATAGTTATTTATTCTGTTTTGTGGCATGATTTGAACTCTGACAGACTAACTTTTTTATTAGAGATAATGAACTGCAAAAATCAGCACCCTATCAACCAAGCAAAACTGGCTTTGAAAGTGTTTTGAGTGAGTCCAATGGGATGCTCTGGATTTAATCAAACTACACATGAGACCAACAAAAAGTTGTGAGTTTTTTGTTTGTTAATTTTTGTCTTTAAGGTCTACAATCCAATTCCATCACTTGCCTTATTAAAAGATAACTCTGGGAGAAGTTTCACAAAAAAGGGGTTTGGCAGCTTTGCCAGTGTAAGAAACTGACTTTTCTTATCTGCAGTTACAGATTCTGCAGCTGTTGTGTCTCCTCATCTTGCACCAATAAAACTGTTAGTAAGGCTGAATTGAAAACAAAATTCAGAGGTCTGGGTAAAATAAAAAGAGACAAGACTGTTCTTTATCCACATAGGTGTCCTGATTCAGTCTCTGCCAGACCGGCACAAAACACCTGCTTTAGTGTGCCTGTAAAGCGAGGCAGGAAGAAACAGGTAAGAACGGGAGCCCTGTAAGACTGAACTGCTATGGGGCAAAACAGCATCCTTTCCATCTTAGCTCTCCTTACCAGGACTGTTTAGTAAGGAACTGTCCAAAAAGAATGAAAAGCTTTTATGCTAAATTCTTCTTAATTAGAATAGAATGAAGGGAAACTATCAGTGGTTCTGGAGGCTTTACAAGTCTGCAAAGAATTACTGTTAATGGCTGTTCCTTACTAGGATTAAAATTACAGAATCACGGAATGTTA